>QKQZ01028865.1:0-26633 GCA_003595255.1 Solenopsis fugax
TATAAATTGAACTGAATTGCCTTCTACGGTCATAGCTGGATCTTATTGCTTTATATTTACTTTGTGTGATTTTATATACATTCTTCAAATTTTTTATTAGTTTTCTTAATCATAAACTTAGTTGCAATAACTATAATATAGTTCGCTTAACTATATATTATAATTATATTAACAAAATTTGTATGGTTGTCCCCTTATAGTTGCCACCACTACAATTTTTTCTCTCAGTGTAATATCGCAATTCATGTGTAAAATCGTTCTCGTGGCCAGTTTCAATAACAATTTTCTACTCAATCAAATTTTATATATCTAAATTATCTCTCCATATTTAACCAACAAAGTTTTTTTTGTAAAAAAAATTTACTGTATACTTAACAATTCAATGATTTATGAAATACCCTTTAAAAAAAATCGATAGAAAACGATAGGAAATGTTCAATAGTTTGTAATCGTAGTTGTGAATCGAGAATTAATAGCGTGAATACATAATTGATTACGATAAAGTTTTGATCGTTTATTCACGATAAATTTCATCAAAACAATAAAGAACTATAAGAGAGTTAATGTAAGAATTTTATTCCAAAGATTGAATCCGATGAGGAAGCGATAACATTTCTTTCGGAATATGAAAAGTGAAATGATGGTTGCAATAAAAAAACAATAAGATTTTTGGCAGATCACATCGGTTTTTATCGTTTTCTATCATTTTTTTAACAGGGTAGAAAGATACGGTAAGGTTTTAGTATAGTTTTTTTTTTTTTCATCGCCACTATTTCGTGTTTTATAAAGGAATAGGTGCCTCGTATCTTAGACTCGAGACGTGTTCGAAATCCCGGTGCTAGACACGTTGTCACTGAACTGCTTTAAGCTCGGGGGGTCGTTAGAGTCGCTCCTGAGAGTCCTTGGAGCTCGCCTCTTGGAGTCGAAGAAAAGGACTGTTCTTGTGCGCGTATATACGGACACTCTTTCTCATGTTAAAAAAAACTTCTCCCTTTCACATATGATAAATATACCCGTCATGAAAAGCTGTACAGCGCTTTACACCAAGTCTACCCGTAATAACGCGCATTGTGTCGCTCGCGTGATGTGCTAGACCGATACAAAACGATAATCAGGCGAACACGCGATACAATCTCTTTGGCGAGAGATCGTCGACGGATCTCTTGTCGACGGAAAGCACACACTATTCTCCACAACTAATTACAGACAGTGTGTGTCCCTCCACAAGACTCTCAACGAAGGCTCTGTCGAAGCTAAGAGCAAGCAATATCGAATTTCCGAAAATAATTTCCGATCAGCCGAATTATGAATCGTTACAACGCGTAATTACGGACGTTTATACAGCGCTACGTGAATTCCGATGATAGTGGCTGATTGCCCCCATTTACCCGGCCGATTGCATCTGACGCTACGGCGAATTAAACGAAATCATATAATTTCATTACAGGTATGGCGCGGTAACAAGTTCGATCAGTTCTGCCGACCCGTGGTTCCCCTCGGGCTCGAGAAATGACGCTGTCCTCTCCTTGTCTTCCGCAGGGATCGATACTCTCGTCCTCCCCTTCGTCGAGGATACAGGGACCGAAGGGAAACGCCTTAATGTCTTGCTTACTTTCGGTCCGATAAGGATACCCTCTCTATCCGCAACATTGGCGCCGGAGAGGTACATTCAAAGTCGTGCGCGACACGATACGGTGTCCCGGAATTTCGTCCAATTCCATTACCGATCCGTGATCGAGCCTGCTCTCTATCTCGATGCCGAGCGCCTAATTTGATCTGCATTATGAGATCCCGGTGGAAACGCGGTAATTTATAGAATCGATCCATTAACGGGATCTCGTACAAATCATCCCCCTCGCGTCCCACCGGCGGCGGCTCCTCTATTTTCCCCCTCTCTTGTTATTCTGGAAACATTTCCATTACATGCGATCTGTTTCGTTAAATTTTCGATACTCAATCATATTAAATAACTCGATAAAATCGTTAGATTAAAATCCCACTTACATCGCCCGAGATTAACTGATAACAATATTTTGTTGTTTATTGGCAGCTACTTGAAAACTAATTAACAAAATCATTCAACTTGTTTAATATCCAAAGATTACATTGGCATTTTAATGAAGGAAATAAAAAAGTCTGTTAAAAATTCATCGATAAATTTTGCTGTGGAAAGTACATTTGGAGCTAAGCTGGAAACGTATGTACGTCGATATGAAAAGTAATGTCGCTTATTGGTCACAAGCGTAACAATGATCGTCCTCAATTTCATTGAAATGACAAAGCCAACATCCATCAATTTAGGGAAAGTAAAGGTAGGAGTGTCCCGTGCCGATTCCGCTCCGAAGAAATATTCGGGGAGACTCTTTCTGGGGACGGAGGGAGGGGCTCCGGAAGAAAGCTCGGAAATTATGAAAGCCGATGTAATCGATGGTCGTTTTTCGATTGATCTTCCCCGGTTCGAATTCGCTTCTTCGCGAAGCGTGCGTGCCATTGTTTCGGAGGTGGAGAGGACAATTTGTTTTCCGTTTTTATGCCGTTGCTTGACCATATTTTGTCGACGACACGTTTTATGACGTGCACTTTATTGCGCTCGATATCGGAGACCGTTTTATCGCGCGTGGAGGAAATGCTGTCTAAATCCCCGTCGATACGATGGCTAATTTCGATCACAGAAGTCCATTTTAGGACGCACGTTTTCAACCACCAAAATGAAAGCTTTGTTCTATTGTTGAGAATTGCTGCGGAATTTTTTCAAATAAATAGTCGTGCAAAAATAAAAGCAATTTTTCTGATCGCAAAACAACGATCGAGAAAAAAAAATCTCTTTTATATATAACTATATTCTTTTTCACTTTAATTTATATCTTTATTTGTGTAACTTGTAGTTATATTTTATTTACATGCTGTTTCTTGCTTTCTTTTATTTCCTTTTCGAAAAGATTTCATTATTTGTCGACGTCATATTTTCGTATTTTCTCGGCAGATAACGCATAAATCTTCGCGCGAGTCGTGACAAATTGATCCATTCGTCAAATAGCGGCATTCCGCGATTTTCGAGTAAATTTACCGACAAAAGCGTATTAATACGCTCGCGTAGTGCACGCGCCATGTTTTCGCGACAAGTCCGCGTTTTCGCTGCAACTTTTCGCAGCGACTACCGTCGGATTGGATTAGTGTCAAACTTCGTCCCTATTAACTTTACCCTCGACTCAACCTTGATTTATGAGCGTCGATGCGCGGAGATGTGCCAAGGGTGGCACGGTGGGACTGCGGACTGAAGCGGGATTTACGACAGATTCGGGGAAAGACAAAAGAACTGGAAGTACCGCTAACAAGACTTACGACTTTTCGCAGCCGGTTATTTTTATTTTTGTAATATTCGCGAGGTACCATATTGTCATCAATAATAATTTTTCAATAATGTATACACTGAGGGAAAAGTTACTAAATTTTAATAAATATTTATTCGAATAATACTAATAAAATATTTAGTAAATATAAATATATATTTATGATATTAATTTAATTTAAATATCATTTTTTCTTATAGAGTAAATATTTATGTATCGTAAGTAAATACTTCATTAATACCGTTCAAATAAACATTATTGAAAAATTATTATTGATGACAATATGGTTATTTAGTACTATTTGAATAAATGTTTATTAAAATTTAGAAATTTGTTGTCTCAGTGTACAGAATAGAAGAACCGTCGCAAAGAAATTGATACTACTCTCATCAAAATCTAATAAACCGAAATCGAAATATCAAATTGGAAAATCGATCGTCCCTAAGACGTGGTTTGTCTTCATTGATAGCGATAGTATCAGAATAGCGTCTATTCGCGCATCCTCGATAACAATAGTTCTCTTGGTCTCGACAAGTATTACAGTCGACATTATATCTAGAAATTGGAAAATTTGTGGCATCAGATTTTCGTCTTATTCGTACAATTTTTCATCTTACGCGTCAGAGGAAAATTTTATCCTTTTCATACCAATTTATGCAGTTAATTTTCAACATTCATTTTAACCATACATATTATAGAAGTATTTACAACTTGTGATTAAATCGGCGTTATTGAATTTCAGAGATGAATGAAGTTGTTTGAATTTTTTTTTCACTTATACGAAACGTATACGAGTAGGTAGAGAGTGGATCAGCGTTTCGATATTTCGGAATCGAAGTAATCACGAGTAGCGTCATCACGACTTTTATCACCGTGTTATATGCGCCTGTTACACACACACACACACACACACACACACACACACACACGTTCCGCGCAATTTGCGCCGACGAAACGCACTAACGAAACTGACGCCAGATCAACGAACAATTTGCAGCCGGCCGCGTTGTCGTGCTTCCGTAACAGGGAGGAAGTTGACAAATGGCGCACTAATTACGCATTAATATCTCAAACGAGCGGTTGTCGTTTCCGTTTCGCTGAATGAGCCGTTTCCTAAATGCGCGATATAAATTGCGGCTCTTTGTAACGCTCGTGAGACACGCTTTTCTCTTCGACTTCTCGGGGGGACCTAGATAGTCTCTCGAATAAAATTACGAGACGAGGGATTCAAGGAAAGTAGGATTTATCTAAGTATTGTTAAAAGAAAGAATTGTCAGACGTGTAGAAAAATCAGTAAAAAGTAATGAAATAACTCTGAAATACAGTAACATTCTTCAGTCAATAACTGCATAAATACAGAGAACCAACTAGAAAAACTATAAATTTAAGAATCTATAAACCTTTAACTATATTAAGGAGGTATTCAAATCTAGAGTGCAAAGAAGTGGTTCATTTTTGATAGTTGAAAAAAAACTGTTGCACGTATTGTTACATGCTTTTACACATCTACTTGTATAATATATATTTAATAAATATCTATACAGAGACAAAAATACTGTTGAATCAACAGCATCAGTTTAATTGGAAATATCTTGTTAATTCAATAACACTATTAATGAAATAAAAAGAATAAAAGTAAAGATAATAACAAATATAGATGACTGAATAAAATTTAGATGAATCAACTACTTATTTTTGCAACAGCCCGTGATTCGATGTTTAATTGAATCAAACTACGTTTTAATTCATTACATCATTTATTTACATGGCTGAATTTATTACGTTACGTAAATTATATATATATATATATATATATATGCAAAAGTTGAAGTCGGTAGCTTCAGTAGTTTCTGAGAAATTCGAGTTGAAAAATATGTTTTTAAAAATGTATGTAACATAAAAAATAAATATTTAGCCATACCAAAAATTGTAGATATTTACTGAACAACAGTACAAGTAGATGTCTAAAAGCATAAAAGAATATGTGAGGCAGTTTTTCTTAAATTACCAAACATAAGCCACTTTTTCGCGCTCTAGACTTTAATACCCCTTTAAATCGTCCACAAATCACTGGCTTTTCCCTCGGGCAAGTGTTTCTACCTGTGGTTGCACTTTGTAGAAGCGAGAATTGTACGCCTTTGCCGAAAAACGCATCTCCGTGTCGATAAACGTTTCACACTGCCGCTCGGTCCATAAATCTAACGGCGACATAAAAAGGAAGATATTAAATGGCGATACCCCTCTATCGATACTGCGTAGTCGACCGTTTTTATCGCCCTGGATGTGTACGACCGAGATGGTCCACGTGAGATTCTTCCTTCCGAACGCGTACGTATGGGAGGGGAATGCGAGTGTACGGGACAGGGATGATTTTACACACGAGGAACATTTTATAAGAAACTACCTTCGATTCGATTTGAAACGACACGGCCACCGTTGAAGGTGAATAATTGATTGCGTGTTATCCCTCGGGGAAACTTAGTAATAGCGTAAAGGGAGACGGGGAAAGATCATCGACAGGGATGCAACGAGACTGCCAGGGGGGAGGATAAGCCGCGTTGAACGTTTCGTGAATGAACTTTATACAGTCACGAAACAGTCTCGAGGGACATTAATAAGCGATAACCGTCGGGGAGATTAAGTGCCTTAATAAATAACGTGAAGCGTGCTTTCGCGTCGAACGTTAATCTTTCCAAGATAGAGACCGACGTATTAATCTAATTATTTATTTAGCGAATTTGCATTTTTCAACGAGGATGTGCGCGCGCGCTCGGGAAAAAGCCGGATGATTAATATCATCCGGTGATATTTCATCGCAATAAATTTATTCCTCTACTTTCCCTACATTTAATTTATCTCAAAGGTGCGCGCACGTCCGTGAGAATCGCGATCTTCACGAGAGAGTTTTCTCCAGATGCAATGATGCAGTTTCCTTCGGCGTTCCTCGAATTTGTATTTACGACCCTGGAGTACGACACATGTTACGAGATGCTAGGCACGAGTTGGTCCTAGGAGCATATAGGGTTTATCGAGATAATAACGAGACACGTACACACATGTACACACTCGGGTCACATCCGTGGCCGCGGCTCGTTGCCAAATATCCGAAGTGTTTGCCCTGCCTCCCCTTCGCCATCCGAAGGGAGGCCGGTCCCTCCGGATGAGGAATGGACGCCCGCCGGCACACACGGGCGCGCACACTATCGCGCCCGTGCATACGTGCACACGTGCACACGTGAACACGCGGCCGAACACGTGAGAATGAGAAGTGGCTCGCCGTCTGCGAGCGACAGGCCGCAACTGCATATATGCATCGGCAATGCAACCACATCACTAACTCGTGGAACTAACAGTGGCAGACATTTCAACGACGACGATGATTACCACGACGACGAAGACGAGAACGATATCGCCCGTGTGACTTTTTCGCAGATTCACTTACGTGTCGCGACACGTGTAATCCTCTCCAAGAGGAGAAATTCACCGGGATTTGCGGCGGTGAGAATTTACGGCGCAGCTCGTGTGTACGTGCGTGCGTGACCCTTCATCCTCGATCTTTTCATTCGCTGCACTGTTATCAGGCCGAAAATGGATACTTTTCCAAATGCGATTCATCACGCATGATATATACGGGATAATGTTACAAGTACGATACAGATTGCTTCGTAAGACAAATACACTGTCCACGTCTAATGACTTATGACATAGAAAGATTATTTAAAATATAATATTCCGTTAAATATCATCTACACAGAAAAAAAATTAGTATCAAATCAACAATTCATTGTTTCATTATTAAGCAAGAATTTATATTTATAAAGGGGTATTAAAGTCTAGAGCGCGATTTTATAATCTCCTTGGAAGTATTTATAATCTCAAAGAGACATAATTTGCTAACATAAAGAAATTTTGTTTCTTCATGTAAGCAAATTATGTCTGATCAAGATTATCAAATTCTTCCAAGAAGATTTTATATTCTTGCTTATATATGAAACAATGAATTGCTGATTTCATAGTCATTTTTTTCTGTGTACACTGTACGATTAAACGCTCATTTGCTAAAATCTTTTCACAATATGATTATTGCATTGTTACTCAAAATTTGCGTTTGGAATTATAACCGTTGATAATTTATTATCCGTAAAGAGACGTGTACCACGACTCGAATAACAATGCCGCGATTGATACCGGGAATCCGCGATTGAAATACCTGACATTGAATTGTTATACAAGATTATATGAGAGAGAGCGTCAATGTTTGCGTATGCGTGCATACATAAACGCCCGTGTGACAACTATATCATTGCAGCCGGTGCACATACACGCGAAAGTGGTCGGCGTCTGCATGTGACAGGGGCTGCAACTCCACACGCATCATTTCGATGGTAATTCGACGATATGCAAAACGATGACAATATCAATTCCAGAAACACGATCGAATGAATAATGCCCCCGCCCGCGCCCGTCAGAGACGTAACGCGCATTTCCCGCAATTTTTATGAGAGCACCCTCGTTATCGTCGTTGAAAGTGCTGGCGGTTTTCTACGAAAAAGAGGGATACGCGAAATCCAGAATCGTAGAATGCGAGAAAGCGTGAAAAACGCGGTCTGGAAATCCGTAAATCCGTGGACACGCGGAAAACAGAGTAGATCCTCGTGTACGAAGATGTATATTATAAATTTATAAATCCGCAGTTACAAGCAAATAACACGAATACAATAATCTATAACTTTTTCCTTCATCTGTTCTCGATTCTTGCATCATAAAGAGAATGCACTCTAAAATTTAAAGATCTCAAAATTAAATTAAAAAACCTAAAGACCTACGAATTAAAAAGGGATAAAATTTAAGCCTTTTGTTTGAACAAATTTTGAATTCAGTTTTCAAATTTTCTATATATTATACATAAATTGTATAATATATAGAAAATTTGAAAACTTAATTCAAAATTTGTTCATACAAAAATTAATGAATTTAAAAATTCTTCAGAATAATTTACGTTCAGATGTTTTTCCATTTTGCAAAGAAAACATACACAATTAGTATATTAGATAAATATGTGCACGACAATTTTCGAGCACTTTCTTATCGTGTACGTTTTCTTTAAAAAAAGAAAAAAAATATCTGAACGTAAATTATTGTAAAGAATTTTTAAATTCATAAATTTTACGAGGGGCTAATAGAATATCCAAAATATCATTAAATAAATTCCGCGAATAATTTAATCAATCACTAACAAACAGGCAATCTGCATTTAAGCTGTTAAAGAATTTTTAAATTCATAAATTTTTGTATAAACAAATTTTGAATTCAGTTTTCAAATTTTCTATATATTATACATAATTGTATAATATATAGAAAATTTGAAAACTGAATTCAAAATTTGTGTATACAAAAATTTATGAATTTAAAAATTCTTCAGAATAATTTACGTTCAGATGTTTTTCCATTTTGCAAAGAAAACGTACACAATTAGTATATTAGATAAATATGTGCACAATTTCCGAGCACTTTCTTATCGTGTACGTTTTCTTTAAAAAAAGAAAAAAATATCTGAACGTAAATTATTGTAAAGAATTTTTAAATTCATAAATTTTACGAGGGGCTAATAGAATGTCCAAAACATTATTAAATAAATTCCGCGAATAATTTAATCAATCGCTAATAAACGGGCAATCTGCATTTAAACTGTTCGAGGAAAACAGGAACACGTTAAGCTGCGAGAAAGAGAGGATGAGACGCAGAAACTTCAGCGATTATACATCAAACAATAAACCATTAAGCGACCCGCCGTTCACACGGCGTGCATGTGTACGCATGCACACGCGAGAGAGACGTGGCGACCGTCTGCATGCGACAGGGCTGAAGCTGCAACTGCGCGACGACGGCGGTCGTCATATCGTGTGGTGCACGTGCACCGGATCGACCGCTGAAGTGCGAGGGACGCGCGGCGAATATTACGCCGCGATAATAATGACGATAATAATTAACGCATCGCGATTTGCGATCGGCCGCCTCGTTCGTTCGACGGGGAGCTGTCACGCTTCTCTCCTTCTTCTCTACCTTTGTCTCCGTGATGCGCATTCACGCGAATGCACTGTGAATGACTGTGGAGGGAAAACAAACGTATGTACACGTGCAATGAAAAATGCAATATGGATCAAGTGCCGTATGCGATAATCGAAACGATGCCCGCGGAAAAACGACGGTCGCGGTCGTTAAATTTGTCAGCTCGATGTACAAACGGGCTGGCGGCGTATAAACGAATATGTAGCAATAGAAATCGCTATTATTTCAATATTATTTCAGTAACGAAATTATTTTTGTATTTTTTATTTATTTTAAAAATATACAAAAATGGGATTATTATTTTTATTCTCGTATGAAAGATTTCTATGATTGAAAACCATTAAATACTGAACTTAGCAGTCTATCAAAAGGTCGTTTAATTCTGCTTAGATCGCAACAGAAAAATTGTCCGCTATTTTGAAAATGTACAATTTTTATGCCATGTAAAATTGTTAAACGTCAATATCCAATAATATCTACGATTGCCAGCAGTTGGAAATAAATGGTACATGTTTTCCTCGTTACAATACAAATCGTGTACATCGCACATTTTTTACGCTCTCGTATCGATGCCATTTTTTGATTAAAAAATGTATCAGTTTCGTCATATTGAAAATTTGCTCTGAACCATGTCAGATTATTCTCATAAATTGGCGGTACTCGCGTCAACGCGCCTTACACTCCCGATTATTCAATTAATCGACGAGATTTGTAAGTTCAAAGTCACAGAAGTTTCTGTCGCACAGCCGTGATTTAAGGAAGTCTCTTAGCGAGACAACAGAATTGGAATGTCCACGGAATTAGAAATATTTTCCCACGACCGAACGATCGGCGGAATCCAGATAAAGCAAAGAGAGGGACGCTTTACCGTGGTTTATCCTGCCGCGAATCGATTTCCGTACGCAAATGGCGCGGCGGCAATTTCCGCGCGAGAGAAGTTCTGTCAGTGCGCAAAACTTTCGCTCGCGGATTTTATCCCGCTGAAATGGCGATTCACGCTGCAGAGAGCGATCTCGCGACCGAGAGGTCGCGAAATTGTCGCGGAACATCGCAGTTGTGATCAAATTCATCGTTCGTACGAAGCCCGTATTTTTCATTTTTTTTTTTTTTTTTTTTTTNAATTCAAAACTGATTCCCTATTCGTTCAAAAGAAATTTCATTCGCCCTAGAACTGCTGTGCAGAATTAAAAAAATGTAGATATCTTCTGGATAATTCGTTTTATATAATTTTACACTTCATACACTGAAAAAAAAAACAGTTTAGTATAATAATAATAATAATAATCAAGCTTTGGAGAAATAATTTCAATTAAATGTTTGATTAATATAATCAAATATATAGTAATATTTAGTAGTTAAGTTAATAGTAACCAAACATAATAATAGTAACTAATCGGTTATTAAACGGTTACTAAATATTACTAAATATTTGGCTATATTAATTGAACATTTAATTGAAGCTATTTCACCAAGGCTTAGTAACTATCACCTAGATGTGATTATTATTACTAGACTCTTTTTTCAGTGTATAAGTTAAAAATTTTATTGTGCGAATTTTTTTAAATTGCACTTTTTGTAAAAAAAATGCATGGATCTACATTGCAATATTAATAACAAAAATATGTCTAAAATGTAATAATGTAACAATATTCAGAGATGAGTATCGGCTTGAGTTCTAACCATCATAGTGACTATCTTTTTTGCTAGGACATCAAGGATCAGGCGCGCATTCGGTGCGCTGCGAATCCTATAAAAATCGTATTACCAGCGGGCGACCGTAACACATTCCCCTCTGATATCCTTTCGGCGAGGAAATCCGATCCGGTGGCACGTGTTCAATCATATCGACGAAGAAAAATCGGCAGTAACGACGGCGCCGTAAGTGATAACGCGCTATCCCGCAGCGAAATCCTGGCATCGCAGTCTCGTACGCGTGGCGTTAAAGTAAAATCCCCAATCGTAAACCTCGATTTGACTGCACGTAGGGTGTACCGTGGGAATGTGGAAGTCTCGCCGATAAAACCGGATAACTGCGACTGCGGTAATGACGTCCGATGTAATTTAATAATATAGCTTGATAATAACAACGATAATAATAATCTTTAAATCGTGAAATCGAATAATTTAAAATAATTATGACAAAGATATCATTGGTGGATAAAGCAATATTTAGAATTGCTTTTTATAGTGACGAGAAAGTTTGTAGTGCTTTCTTGAATTATATTTAAAATTATTATTTACTTGTCCATTAATATACACTGAAGGAAAAATTCCTAAATTTGAATAAATATTTTTTCGAATAATACTAATGAAATATTGACTAAATGTAAATATTATGTATATTTATTTAGTACAAGAATTACTAATTTAATTCAAGTATAGTTTTTATACTTATAGTTTTTATACTTATATAGAGTAAATATTTATGTACTATAAGTAAATAAATTTAGTACTATATTCGAATAAATATTTATTAAAATTTAGGAATTTCTTCTCTTAGTGTACACAGAAAAAAAAATTAATATCAAATCAAGAATTCATTATTTTATATATAAGCAAGAATATAAAATTTTCTTGGAAGAATTTATAATCTTAAACAGACATAATTTGCTTACACGATGAAAATTTTTCTCTTCATATAAGCAAATTATGTCTGTTCAAGATTATAATTTCTTCCAAGAAGATTTTATATTCTTGTTTATATATAATATGAAACAATGAATCTTGATTTAATACTAGTTTTTTTTTCTGTGTACGAACAGATAGTTTACAAGATTCTTGAAAACGTGTAACTTTAAATAAATATCTAATGTAAGGTAATCTCTGGTGAATAATGTGCCGAATAATTTTTCGAGAAGCTTGTACTTGGCAAGAGTTAACTGTGAGTAAGCTAACGCGATAATTTAGCGTGACGCATTAGCGTTTCGCGCGGTCGGATTCAATTATTTCGCATTCTGACCCATTACGAGGGTGCCCCTCGAGATTAGGGAGGACCGAGTGCGGTTTTTAGGGAATGTGAAATCGCTTGTAAATCCGCGTTTCCCGCTCAACTACATCGTCGTGGTCGTCGTCGTAGTTATCATCCCCGTCGTTTTATCTGGATCTTGATGTGTCGCACGGTTAACCGGAATTTAGCTCGTCGGACTAACGTTGACTTAGCGTGACTTAGGGGCGGCTCGCGAGCTTAACGTCACCTTTATGATTCTCGACGTGAATGTCCTGTTTATGTCATTAATCCCAGATTATCGTGACGAACGGAACAGAATTTGGCGCTTTATCACCCCTGTTAACACAAATGTTTTTCTCACACGTTTCCTTGTCTTGAGGATCTATATTTATGCGTAAGATAAAATTGCTTTTTTAATTTTATGTTCACTTCTATTATCTTAAAAAAGTGTACACTCTAAATTTTAAGTGTGTAAAACGTGTACATTTTTTACACATTTCTAAATTGAGGAATACACTTTATATCCAAATGTGTAAAAATTACTATATACTTTTAATATTTTAAAATTATTAAAGATAAAAAGTATTAGAGATCATAATAAATCTAATTTGATTTTACTACTTTCAATTTACATTTCCATAAAGCATCTGTCTTAAATTTTATAACATCACGAGTGAGATTTTCTTTTCAAAGACAAAAATTAAAAAGCTCTTTATTTTATATTAGTACATATATTTATATACTCGTTATATTTCATATCATTTAAAATTAACGTCAGTTTTTAATATCTCGTAGAGACTATCATTAGCTCGTCATCCTTAAACATCGCAACGGGATTAAGGGCAGGGCATTATTTAAGGAGAGTTAAAAAAAACGTCTAGTCTCGGGCCAACGAAAGGAATTCTCTCGCTCGTTTCGGATCCTCATGGAGGGAGCGAGAAATTTGAGGGAAGTGGCTGCTCATAAACAGGCAGGTTAAAGCGGCGTTAGTCGTGACGAGAATCTCGCGTAATTCTCCCGAGATTGAAGAGATCCCGGCCCCCACCCTCCTCTGGCATGCGCTCCACTTCGAAAGGACGTCGCATCCTATGCGAACGAAGGCGCATCCCACAGTTTAACCGAAGTTCCTGCGCGCGATATCCTGCTTGCTCGTCCGTCTCTAACTAGATCGGGCAATCAAGCGAGAGCCTCACCTAACAAACAATCGTTCGTGTGCCCGTCGTTGATTAGACGAGAGGTTGACGAACCACTCTATGCACCTTGATCTCTATGAGCGCGATATACATTGCATTTAACTTGGCTCGGTTTATTTAGGTTTGTTTTTTTGTTCAAATAACTTGGCGATCAATACGTGATCGTTCCTCCTTAAAATAAGATTGTATTAAAAAAAAAACAGAAATTTAATCGATTTGAAATATAATTGCTTTTCTTTTAACAATAATGTATCTAATTTCTAAAATATCAAATTGCGTAAATTGGAAATCTTTCAATAGATTCAGTAGATTCAATTAAAAAGGTGAAAATAAATAAAATACTCTTATTGTTAAATCTATCAAACATTCTAGCTATAAAAATCAGAAATTCAATCATGATAACCAGAATTCCGATTGGTAATACTAGAATGGATTTTATATGCCTTGTTGGTATAACTAAAACATTTTTCTCAGTGATTATACCGCAATGGAATTAAATTCAAACTCGACTCGTATGTCTGTGTAATTTTTTGTTACATAAATAATACGATAAACGAAATAATAGACACGAAAATCAGTCAAATGCGAGCAAAAAAGCGCAGCAATATTTTAAATAAATTACCACGTTACCAATCTTAAATTAACTTTTTAATCTGACGAGTTATTTTCGTAGAGCCCGAAGAGGATAAGGTTGATCGTGCACGATCTTACGCCCCGCCGATCGTGATAAAACTTGTTTCTACTCACGTGGCGCAAAGCTAACGTCTGAATTATATTTGGTCCCCCTCATCATGGCTAGGTTGACTTAATCGATACGTCTCCATAAAAATTACGACGCCCGACGCGCGAGCTTGATGAAATTAATTGGGCGGTTCCGGCCAAGGCCGTGATCACATCATGTAGGAGGTCGACAATAAATATCGTAGTTAAAGAGCGAGATAAATTAACTAATAGATTCCATTGAACAAATTAATTGTTTCTATTGGCCGATCTAATATTCATCATGATTATCGAAAACATTGTAAGATCGAGAAATTCCAAATCACGTAAAGAAGCTGCGTCTACTTTGAAAGAACAGAACGTTTCGCAAAGATGCGTTATGTCTCGTATTTATCTTATATTCATGTATTTGTTGCAGTAATCGTAGCAGATGGTCTTAAAATAAAAATCAATGTGAATGCTTAATATATGATAAAAAAAGCTGCGTGACGATGTTATAACGATAATGAAACTGTCGTTAAAAGAATAGAATTTATTGGAACGCTACCATCTAATCTAACCACTAAATGTGTCTTTAGAATTTCTTTCTTTCTTTTTTTTTTATAAAACGCAACTTTGTTTACTGTTACAGCAAGTTCTTCAATTATATTTCTTCATTATATTCCTTTAGATTTAGTAATTACTATACGTTGCGATAGTAGATTTACGGTTCTATGAGAAAACTGGGTGCAATTTGTTTTAAATCCTGCTCAGAATATAAACATTCTAATTCTTAGAAGAAATGATAAGATTATCATGTTGGGTACACGGTGATATGGTGAACTGATTTGAAACAACCTGATTATTTCATAGTTTCTTTATAATTAATGATCTATTACATAATAAATCACAGAAAAACTTTGAACATGATAAATTAGTAAAATAATGGTCATCAATTATTCATTTTCATCATTAATAAAAGTGGTATCGTCATCATTGTCATCATCATTATCATCATTGTCATCATGGAAGCAATGCCGTAATAGCTTATAATATATGCATGTATTAGTATGCTCGAAACAAATGCCACTAATAAAGGATAATCTGTCTGCAAAAATATGAAAGAAATGATAAGAAAGCGGGATTATCATGAATACGGAATACGAATATAGTGAAGTTGAATTTGAAACGATCTGATTATTTCATAGTTTCTTTATAATTAATGCGCTATGATATCCATATCTATACTAAGGCAAGGTCGCCAATATCGATATCATTTTGTTTTCTGTTAATTGTATTTTTCAAACTAAAATTATAAGATTCTGAAAAATAAAAAGGTGCTTCTTTAGTTAGAAGACTTATGGCGACTTTTCTTTACAGAATATATTACAATAATATTCGAGCAATATTGCAAAATGTTGCAAATGTTGTAATATTCCTGTAATATTTTATATAATGTATGGAATAATAAATCACTAAAAAGTTTGAATATGATGAATTAGTGAGATAATGGTCATCAACTATTGATAATAATGATCAATTATCTTATCATAATCATCAAAAGCAGTAGTGCAACTTACAAGTATATTTATATTATTTAGTATATTGCCCAAAACAAATCCAACCATAAAAGCTGTAAAGACAAATACATATACAATAACTGCAAAAAAAAATATAAGTTGCTTATGCATGTACAGATTTTTTTATAAATCTAAATATTGGAATTCCTACATAAAAAAAAGATATGGTTAACACAACCAGAAATACCCAGCTGCAAATAATATAGGTACATCATCTTTTGTTAGTTATCCTTGCATAATATAAAGATAACTAGGATGATGTAACTATATTGCTAGGTATTTTTTGTTGTGTGAATTTTTTTCCTGTGTAATATATTTTATAATGTTCGAATTATGCACACAGACACGAAATTTTTTGAACATACATTTTTTTGTAAGAACAATTTCTATAAAATAGCCGAACATTATTACAAAAAACATATTAAAAGAAAATTTTACTAACAATTTATTATAAAATATTAACTAATTTAATTAACACAATGCGTTAGTTCCAATATATATGTATAATTTTCATTATTATACATTTAAATATTACTCAGATGATATTTCATGAATGATAATTCGCGAGCCATAAAATGTTCATCAAAACAAAAGAAATTTTTAACTCGATATTTTTTTAAAACACATTTTTGCAAGTGCATAAATAATTTTCTAGTGTTAATTCTTCATTGATACATTTACTTTCATTTACTCACTATTTTTTGTCATGACGCTTCTAATTAGTCGTGACAAGAAGGGTTGCGATCTTTGAGACTGTATAGAGTTTGTAAGCCTAGTTTTATTTTCTTATTTCTCACAATCCCAATTTAGAAATTTATACTCAAGTAGACTGTCACTTCATGCTATTCGCCACGAATATCAAGAAAGAAATGTTCTCAAGTTACTCACAGTCAATGAATATATCAAAAGACGTCTATCATCATGAGTCATGTTGATAGTGTTTCTCATAAAATATATATAGCGTGAGACTATCTCGTGTATCTAATCTACTGACATCGACTTCTAAGCATCAAATTCGAAGTATTAACATATTAAATCTTTTTTATTTGCTCATATTTGTTCCTTATATTAATTTATTTTAAACTGATATTACAATCACTAGCTAGATCTTTTTTTTTATTCTTGTAATTCTTTTATCTTTATTTATTTTTTCCTTAGACATTAATTAAATGTTAACTATCTGCCGCGCTTTCTCCTCACAAAAACTATTACCTAGATTTTAAAGTAATTGATACTCTTTCAATTCGGATCATATTACTTGTAATCGAAAAAAAATAACATGGTATATCTAAAAGAACCTGTATATTCTAACTCTATCTCACGACTCTTTTTTAGAGAAAAAGACGACTAACGAGCTATTGATTATGAGTAACACAATCAGGCAGCATCGTAATCTCCTCATATAAGATTCAAAACAAGGATAGTAATGATGTGACTTAAACACAATGTAAAAGGCATTTGAATATCATCAAGTCAAGAAACTACAGAAAAATGTGGCGAGCATTAAACAAATCTAAACTTTTAATTTAGAAATGCGTTTGTAGAATAACGTGTGACAAAATTAAAAAAGTTCATAATAAAGAAAATGAAGATATGTTAGAATATATTAATGTAACCTAGCATTTTCCATCAATGTAAAAATAACGATAAAATAAGAGTGATTTTTTAATAATAAAAAAAATGTTGATTCAAGATTAAAATGTTAAGTCCCGGTCTACAATAGGTGTAGTAAGCCTTAAGCCGTAAGAAATTGACCAATCACAATTAAATATAAGGAGAATAATCGATCATGATAGGTCAATTTCTTACGACTTAAGGCTTATAACATCTATTATAGACCGGGACTAATGCGACAGAGCTATTACATCGTGTTTTCGATTGTTTTTCCATAATTGTAATCTTTTTTTTTTAATTAAAATCGCGTAATAAATTTTGTGAGATATTTCCGATAACACACATCGTCGAACGCTTTTCACTGCAAAACTAATCCGCAACGAGTGGTAAATACTCCGCAAAATCGGAAGAGATTGTGGAAAAAGATGGAACTACGCGATGTGTGTGTTCATGAGACTTTCCGATCTCTTTTCATCGAAAGTCCCGTTAACGTCGCGTTTTTTCCCCCCATCGTTTCCTCGCTGTTCTTCCCGAAACAGCCGAAGGCGTATGCGGGCGGCACAATGAGCTTCATTAAACAAGCCGACAACTTTCGTCTACTTTTTGAAGGGAGTAGTAAACGGATCGCTGGGCAAACTTGTAATCCGAACAATCAACAAGCGTGTACTGTCGCAGGAACGTTTTTCATTCGCGCCATGTGAGAGAGAAAGAGAGAAAGGGAGAGACAATTCTCAACGAAAGATGTCGGAGACTAGGATTTTCACGGATAATTATAATGGTCCGATGAAACAGGAACGATAAGCCGCTGGGGAATGCGTTTCGAGAAAATTATGTGAACACAGCGAGCTATAATCCCGAGGCTGTAATGAAGTAGTTCGCAGTGGGTGAAACTCCAAGTGCGAGCTTTTGAAATGGAACGAACTAACGTGCGCCGTACGTTTCCCGTTTAAGAAGTTAAACACACATTTCACGGAAACTGCTATTCTCTCTTTCCGACCGTGCTGATTTCGACAGCATTAAATATGTAACAGCATAAATATAAATGGCCTACTCAAATGATAATATATTACGAACTTTTGTAATAATAAATCGTATTCATTAAAGTATTAATAAATTTTATAAACGAGGTGCTTAATAATAAAAAACTAATAAAGTTTCAATAAACTATATCAGTAACTGATGAAATATCACGTAGTAATGAGTTAATTGAAACACTTTATTCTTTCTTTTCAAGGGAAAATATAATTTAAAAAAGACACATTAACACGTTTATCAGATCGATATAGATTTCGAGATGATTTAGAGAAACAAGAAATATAATAAAAAACTGATAATGTTAGACTCTCGAAATTGTCAAATTTAAAATGTATAGGGCTAATGAGAGTAATATAAATATAATAAAATTAATGATAGAATTGCCTATCTAATATGGAAGGACGTTAATTTCTACGCTATTCTAAGCGGCATGCTTAATTGTACGATACGTGCAACGTTATTCGATTGTACGTAACGTTTAATTTATCCTAAAAGCCTGCTATCAATTTTCACTGTTTACCTCTCTACATAAATTATACGCGTTTCTAATTAATTACACAAACGGAAATTCTTATCAGTCGTCGTCGTGACGAAGAGAGAGTTTTATCTTACTGCGATTGATAACGGAGAAAGAGAATGTTCGATAATACATTTCTAATTCGATAACATACGAATCGTCGTGACGTATATCGAGCCCTCATTGAGAATTAATCCACCAGAGTCAATCCATTATTAAAATCGAATTAAAACAGATCTTGCAAAAATAACCAAAAAGTTACAATTTCGTAGAAGGGAAAAAAAAAACTCACGCACGAGGTTTTTTAAAAGGATGTTTTGGTTATACAATTCGAGCTAAAAGTTATTGAAATTTAAAAACTGAAGACTTCTCTAAGTTTATTCTTTTTTTTTCTTAATCAACAACAGAAAATTTTCGCAAATACTCTGAAATTAGCTGCAAAGAAAACAATGAAACATTTGATTTATAATAGTTTTTGCAGCGAAAATTACTATATTTCGCTACAGTTTTAAATAAATAACTTTTAAACGAATACGTGCATCTAAATGAACTTTTGCACGAATATTTATTAGTTTTATTAGTATATGTAAAAATTGATTTAATTAGTAATGCTACTTTCCTATCAAATTTGTGCAAATAAGTACTGCAAAACGCGATTTTATATAAGAATCAAGAATAAAAAAAATAACTAAATAACTTTTAAACCAATAAGTGAATTGTGCTCAAATTTTATACAGAGACTCAAACGTAATACTAGAATATTATATTAATACTAGAAATTTATATTTTTGGTAATATTTTGAGATATGACTCATACATCTTTAATAGAAACCCTTATGCAACATTTCGGAAATGCAAAGAACAATCCTAGTGTATTATAGTATATTTTTGCTAAAGCTATTCATGATCAATTTATGCCTTTTGATGCATCCAATGCCGACAACGTCGTACGCACGCTCCGTAAACGATGCATCAGCATTCACGCATCAGGAAACTCGCGATTGATCGCATCGCAACCAGCGGAAATCGCACAATCCATTATCGAGCGCGAGAAAAAATACTGTTGTTTAAATTAGAAGCGAAAGAGGGGAGAGAGAGAGAGAGAGAGAGAGAGAGAGAGAGAGAGAGAAATAGATTAATTAATTGCAAAACACACAGTAAGATGATGTACACGCTAAATATTAATATTTCATTATATATCATACTGATATTAATTTAATTACAGTAATGGCCAATCTAATAACTTATTTAACAAATTTAGAATTTCCTAACTGCGCGATTATTTTGAGACCTCGTAACTCTTTCGAGGACAGGATTTAATAGCTAATCCGTGTGGAAATGTTGGACACTGGAATAAACTTGGGAGTAACTCGGAGAGAATACTCTAAAATCGATTCGCGACTGTATTATCCCATCTGGAATTTGACTACGAGATCCTCGTGTATGTTTTTATTTTTAGGTTCTACTTGCGGATTTAGTCGCCGCCCGACTACTCCATAGAAGAATCTAAGAATGTCTGCGGTCCATATATCACTCGGCCATTCGGATGCGACGGGTTATTTTAAAAAGGCACATAGGTACATACACAGAGCTGGGCGGACTCGCTGCTTGACCTTTGGCATTCGCGAACAAAAACCTTTGCCATTCGCGCGTGCGATTTCGCGCGGATTAATTTAGCCGCTTTTAACCGATAAGTTATCCACAAAATTATCTGCTCTCTAAATCGGAATCAGTGTATTATTCACCGAAAGACAGTGAACAGCCTGATTTCAGTGGTATACTTATAACTACATCAGTGATATATGCACTGTCTTTCAGTGATAATACACTGATTCCGATTAATGAGAGTACCTCCCCCCCTCCCCTCTTAAAGATGTATAGGACATTCCTCAAAACATTAAGAAAATTATGGAAAAAATTACAGATTGTTTTATATTGCATTTGAAAGTAGTAGAAAAAAATTTGGCGGCGACTTTCTATCTGAATAAAAAATTATTTCAATAAGAAGCAGACATGTGCTCTGATGAAAATATAATTAATAATGAAATAATGAAATAAGAAATAATAAAGAAATCTTATTTTTTATTTAAGTATTTTAAATATTTAAGATAATTTATGTAAAGTTTCATTGAGATGAAGAGATCAATTCTGTAAAATGAACAAAATTTATTTACTTATTTATTTACAAAATAGACAATCACAATAAAATTTTGTATAAATTATCTTGAATACAAAACAATTGTGGTTTTTCTTAATGTTGTAGAAAATAATTAAATTTTTAATAGCAAATCGAATAAATGAATTATAAAATATGTTTAAATATCTACTATTAAATAAAAATATAATCTTATTCACACAACTTTTATATGTACATAGTTTTATTTGAAATATTAATATTAACACATTTCCAAATTTTATTTACTTTGGAGGAATTGTATGTCCGATACATCCTTAAAAAAATGTCCAAGTTAAAGAAACGATTTCATCAATTTGAACATAATTTTTCTCTGAGTGAGGAAGCTTCTTTGGATAAATAAGCACACATAGCGCTCTCGCGACGTACAGACGAAGTCCATTCGAGATAAGTTTATGCGCGTATTAAGTAGCCAAAGTTTCTTTCGAGGGCGTACTCTAAATGCATATAACCGTTCAATTTTTACCTCGCGGCATGAAGTTTCGACGAACTGATTTAAGTACTTTTATTGTTCGACGCGCGATAGGACGGCTGCGTTGCAAGGTGTTGCGAGCGCTTACAATCGTCGAGGTGAATGATTTTATCGGCGAAATTCAATTACGAGGCACCGGTCTAATCGCGGAGATTGTATCTCTAGTCATTCTTCAACTTATGCCAATATTTTTTAAATCTTATTGCCCGGTAGCACCCGCGCACGGAAACTTGAGCTGCATTTTGCAAGTAATTTTTATCTCGCAGAAATTCCTCCAACGGGAATCTAGACGGGGAAACGTTCAGATATTTTGATAGATAAACTTTGTATTATCTGTATTTCTTTATAAACTAGCGATATGATATCGCACTTCCAAAGAATTTCCGGATGCGCGTTTTAACAAGACACTTCTGCGATCCACTTTCTAAATCTGAATCAGTGAAATCTTACTTATTTGCAATGATATACTTGCTATACAGTTATAAAACTGTGATCATCAGTAATTGTATAAATTTTTTTTCTTCAGACAAATATTTTTTTACTCGAAGAAACTTTTCTGGATGCTTAATAGAAATTGCATTTCGCGTAGAAATCCCAGAATATTTTTGCGGAATAATTCTTCGATTGTCCGCCTAATATAATAAATTCGTATTGAATCTGTAATTTATTAAGTCTATTAAATAAGGAATAATTTGTTTAAAGATTTAAGGTGATTAAGATATCTCTCCGATATCTTAATCGATATTAAAGTACTTTCGTTAAAATACTGGCACGTTATCGGGGTCGCCGACCGTTTACAGATCGACGACAGTCTTACACACATACAACACGTGAGGATTATATTGGGCTTCTGCTGGTCACCCCGTCGATTCAATAAGTGATAAATATGACCGCCACTCGGCACGTAACCCACACGTAATATCCTCTCCGCGACGCCAATACCGGTTTATATCATAATTTTCTCATCTTTTTAAGATGGCGGCGCGGGTAGAATCAGGTCATAATAGGATTTTTGCTCGAGGGAAGGATACTACTACGGATTTCTCTATATACCGCCAATGGCTCCTACAAAACGAGAATGAGGATGAAAGGGGAGGGCGAGGGGGTTGTCGGAAGAGAGCGGGACGGAGTACGAGAGCGGATGAGAGATGAGCTTTATTAATGTCACCGCGCGAGCGCTCTGCTGAGTGTAATATACGAAAGTACAGCCGTCTGTAAACAATTTTGTCATTTTTCCACGTGCATAGAGTTGAACGCGACGCGACTAATGAACGAGCACGTTAACGATATTAATTCCGACGTGGAAGCCTTATCATTCGTACTTTATGGGAAAAAAAAACGAAACGAAATATCGGAAATCAAGGATGACATGGAATAATATAATTTATAATATATACATGGTTTTGTGCCTAAAAATTTAGCCAGATAACAATGACAAAGATGACAAATCAGAAAATAATTTTGTTGGACTATCAAAATAATTATGTAGGACACTCAAGCATGGTGTGCACAAAAATTTGATATTCAGCAATTAGCTCGAGCATCCTAATTATTTTGATAATCTAATAAATATTACAAATTTTCAAATCTGTATCTAGCTAAATTTTTTTAAATACTTTAACAAAACCGTCTTTCTACGTATGTATATATTGTGCAACATGTTGCAGAGAAATATTTTCCTTTCTGTTGTTTCTTATCTTTTAAAATAAAGCCAATATGTGACATAATTTCGTTATTGAGCTTCCTATTGATTAATTTCAAAATTTTGTAAAGGATCATAGATAATAAAAATAATCAAAAAACAAATTTGAAGTTTGTATCAGTCAGATACAGATCAGAAAATAATTTTGTTGGACTATCAAAGTAATTATGTAGGATACTCAAGCATGGTGTGCAAAAAAATTTGACATTTAGCAATTAGCTCGAGCATCCTAATTATTTTGATAATCTAATAAATATTACAAATTTTCAAATCTGTATCTAGCTAAATTTTTTTAAATATTTCAACAAAACTGTCTTCCTGTGTATGTATATATTTATTGTACAACATGTTGCAGAGAAATATTTATCTTTCTGTTTCTTATCTTTTAAATAAAACCAATATATGTGTGACATAATTTCGTTATTGCGCTTCCACTCAATTAATTTCAAAATTTTGTAAAGAAATCATAGATAACAAAAATGATCAAAAAACAAACTTGAAGTATTTAACCATATTTTTCAAAATGTTCTTCTCTTTCAAATAATAAACACACGACGATTTAATACGTAACTGATTTACACATAATATTGTTAATGATTATAATCAAATATAAAATCTCTACTTATGTAGTTTTTATAATAATTAATTTTTGATCATTTTTGTTACACATTATGTATATTATACAATATTCGCTTATTTATATAATATTATTCAACTAAATTTATATATTATTCATTATTGTATTTTTATTTATATTATACAATATTCCATCTTTTTTTAGATATATCTTTATATATTTTTACGTCAATAGCATTAATATTAAATTGTTAAAAAAATAAGAATTAAATATATTATGTTATTTGAAAGTAGGATAACTTGAGCTCACCAAATGCGATGCGCAGCAACGAAGTTGTAAAGTGCATAACAAAAAAACTGCGTACCTTGTTACTGAAAATTCAAATATATCCAAATTATATTACAATATACAAGATAATCATTTCGAACATTCAAGATAATATTACAAGGAAAGCTATTGCATTGAATTTTTTATCTGTCTTTGAGAAATATTTAGTAAAATTATTGTAAAATAATTTCTAATAAAAAAAAATTATTATATAATTTACAAAAAAACCATTTAATATAATTAAATAATCTTCAAAAGAAATCTTTCTAAGTGTAATTTTTTTACCAAATTTCTTATTGTTTCTTTCATAGTTATTTAAATTATTACTTTAAATTATTACTTTAAATTATTAATTTAAATTATTACACGAATACACAGGAATAAATGTTCGATATTACAAATATAATATAAACAATAACAATATTTTATATATATATATATATATATATATGAATAACAAATTTTGCTCACCCTGTAGTTGCTCCGGCATCGCCTGATGCCACCCTGGACCTCCGCCTCCTCTCTCATCAGATCAGGTCAGCTGGCACATGTAACACTCACTCACTCGCGGAAATGCAGTTAATTACGATCGCGTTCGAATTACACGATTATCGGACAATACGACGATCACTTGCACAGCACACCCGACGATAATAACTCCGTTAATCACACGCGCACTTTATTACGATCGTGACGAAGATGTGAATGCGGAAGGATAATCGCGGGTATAAAAACCGCGAAACACACTCAACACGTCCGGCCCATGACGTTACGCGACCAACGAGACAGACGCGAGTTCAGGAGACGACCCAGGAAATGTGTTAACCCTAGAACGGTAATTGTACGAATGCGAAATTTACATTACGCTTTTACGTTTCGGCGAGCACGGTGCTAATTACGAATACGCCTACTAACCAGACGCGTCACGACGAGAGTCAATCCTGCCGATCCACTTCGTGAACACGACGTGTCTCGCGTTCCGCGAACAGGCCAGGAGAGAGAGAGAGGGAGAGAAGGACCGGAACGCCTGCAACTTCAGACCGACGCCACTCGCGCTGGAAAAATACTATGCACTACGCGACTCAAAGCGCGGGCGAACTTCTCGAAGGTTCGCTCACTCTCATGACCCACTCGCGATGATTAAGATTTATTCAAGCACGACCTTATGTCGTGTGAGAAGAGCGGAGAAAAACTTTTCTAAACGTTATCCTCTGCGCGTACTCCGTCACTCCCCGTAAATCACGCGATCCGACGATCACTCAACGGCACTCGTTCGGCATTCTAGGTTAACGCACATCCCGCAGTGCATGAACGCGAAATTTACCTTACGCTTTTACGTTTCGGCGAGCACGGTGCTAATTACGAATACGCCTACCAAGCAGACGCGTCGCGACGCCACCGAGCGACGAGAGTCGATCCTGTCGTTCCGCTTCGTGAGCACGATGTGTCTCGCGTTCCGTCAACGGGCCGGGAGAGAGAGGACCGGAACGTCTGCAACTTCAGACCGACGCCGCGCGCGGGGGAGCAGGTACTACGCGAGTTGAAGCGCGAGCTTCTCGAATGTTCGCTCGCTCGTGATCCGCCCGCGATGACCCGATGCAATGACTGATTTATTCAATCTCGTGTGAGAAGAGAGGAGAAAATTTTTCTAAACGCGTTACCCTCCGCGCATACTCCGTCGATCACTCAACGGTACTGGCTCGGCATTGTGAGGTTAATGCACGGCCCGTAGTGCACAAACGAGAAATTTACTTTATGCTTTTACGTTTTGGCAAATACAGTGTTAATTACGAATACGCCTACCAAGCAGACGCGTCGCGACGCCTCCGGGCGACGAGAGTCGATCCTGTCGTTCCGCTTCGTGAGCACGACGTGTCTCGCGTTCCGCCAACGGGCCGGGAGAGAGAGAAGGACCGGAACGTCTGCAACTTCAGACCGACGCCGCGCGCGGAGGAGCAGGTACTACGCGAGTCGAAGTGCGAGCGAGCTTCTCGAATGTTCGCTCGCTCGTGATCCGTCCGCGAGATCCGTTGCGATGACTGAGATTTATTCAAGTGTTCCTTGTGCCGTGCGAGAAGAGGTGGAGAAATACTTTTTTAAACGCGTCACCCTCCGCGTGCACTCCGTCGTGTAGACTGCGCGATCCAACGACTCACGTAGTAGTCACTTGGCGACCGGGGCACGGACGAGATCACACGCGGATCACATGCCGAATTGACGAGTTTTATGAGACGAAGAACGGTGCTTTCGAGCTCAAGAATCCTGTGAGGAAGCTGGTCGTCAGCCGGTAAACGGGAGACGTCGAGTATTCCTCCTCTCGCTCAGATTCCGACTGATAAATAGCTCACAAGGGGGGG
>QKQZ01028868.1:0-15623 GCA_003595255.1 Solenopsis fugax
ATATACATATAGTATTCTGTATCGTATGAGCCGTAATCTCGTACGCATCGTGATGCCAACTTCTTCAATAATGATAAAATGTGAATTATTAATAGGAAATATCAAGACCATTCTTGTCTACTTTATCTGTTGTATATATACATGATATAAAATAATTCCGAATTTGAAAGAAGAGAGAGAGTCAGTTCGAAAATTCATAATGTGTAGCGATTATTCTGATTGGTTATTTATTCAATTTTGTATGTACACACACACACATACACACACACACACACACACACACACACAAAATACACATGCATATATACGTATATACATGCATACATATATATATGTCGATACGCGAGAGTGAAGGATATAAAAAGTTTTAATAGCATGTATTTAAACCTACGATGTGTAGCATGACGTGCTGATGATACATTGCTAGTGATAAATCTTCGTATTCGAGGTCGAAAAATCGAAGAGAGAAAGAGAGGGACGAGGCTTAGTATTTCATTTTCTTCATGTTAACGGATTAAAACCATCTCTTGTAAACGGATGTACTTTTTGAAGACTGATAAGGCGATAAAGATCTGGAAATAAGCGCCTTCGATCGAAAATTGTAACGAGGAAGTACCATTTGTATTGACCATGAACGTAGAGCGGTCTAAGTAGTTTACTAAAAAAATGGCATTACAATAACAGGGCAAAAATTTTGTATTATTTTGAGTTTCTAGTCTACAGATCGTATATCGTCTATTTTCATCACATGTTACATATATGGGATGTTCGGTAATAAGTGAAAAAATTCAAAGAATAATTCTAGATTATAAAATAAAAAATTAAGAATAACAAAATTGCGGTTAAGGCTTCAATTTTTAATTATAAATGTTTATTCACGTGTTTTAAGCACATTTTACATAAATATTTAAATATTTATAATACAAAGCCTTAATCACAATTTTGTTATATTCTTCATTTTCATCTTATTATCTAGAAATATCCTTTAAATTTTCTTCCATCTATTGCCGAACATTATGTGTTATTAACACTCGTTCTGTTTATATTAATATCGATCTTTAGAAATAAATATATTACTGAAGAGGTATACGGATCAATGAAATCACAGATCTGAGATCGAAATATTATATGTTTAATTATTATTTAATATTTTGTCTTTCAAAAACGTCAATGTATTGCAAGTTTTTTTAATTTTAGTTTTATTTTTAATTTTATATCCTTAATTTTCTCTTATATTCTTTTGTATATCGATTATTTCATGTCAATTTTTTTTTCTGCGTGGAAATTATATCGTCACCCAACTCTCGTCGGAAGATCATTTGAAACACGAGCATGAATTTATTATATTTATTTTAATCGAATTTTAATTTAATTTAATTTTAATTTAATCGAAAAGCCTCTTGTGAATTTTACTCTGTTCCAGTTCGAGTTAATTAGATTTAACTCTGCTAACTTGGAATCATCAGGGTATTTTATGTGCTGTTCCTTAAAAATATTAATCTGTACATCACGGATATGTTTACAATTTCTTTTTCACGTCATTTTCACTCCGCTTTAAGTTTTAAGAATAATAAAATTAGAGAGATAATAGACCGTTCTTGTATAAATACAAATTGAATAAGAAGAGCCTTCTTCAGTCGTAGCTAGATCTTCATGCTATGTTTTGTTTATATGATTTTATATACCCATTCAAACTTAACTAGACTGCGCGCTGATTATTTTTCAGACATAACTCAGCCCTAAGCTAAATAAGAATGAGTAATATCACATTTTTATTAAATTAAATTAATTTAAATAATAATCATCATAAAAAGTAATCAGCGTGCAGTCTCGTTAAGTTTGAATGGGTATATAAAATCACATAAACAAAACATAGCACGAAGATCTAGCTACGACTGAAGAAGGCTCTTCTTATTCAATTTGTTTTTAAGAATAATAATTTTTGTTACATATTGTATTACATATTTTATTACATTTTTTTCAATTCTTCAGATATCTATATAATTTGTATATTATTATTTGCAGTATAATAAAATTTATATAGCTAAGAATATTTCCTCTCCTTCGTCTTTCTCATAATTTAAACTTGAAAGGAATCATCAGTTGTTAGCAACTAATAAACGGAATAAACGATGTAGCAGATAAAAAATTTTTATTGATTCTTTGTGCGCAATTATTTATCATATGTGGGACATTCGTATAAATTAATAGACTTATCCTCGGACACTGACGCAATTATGTTATTTCGCTGTGGATTATACTTGACCGACCATACCTATTATTAAAAAATTACATCTATTAAAATCTTAAAAAACTACAATGAATAAAACTAAAAATTACTTTAAATTTAAGAAACACACTTGATCCTTATGTTCACGAAATGTATGCAGACATTGTCTCTGCGCTAATTCCCAGATCTTGACTGTATGATCAGAACTGCTCGATGCAAATTGCTGTCCGTCTGGTGAGAAGGCCACGCCAAGTACCCAAGAAGCGTGACCCGACATTGTTCCCGCTAAATTTGCATCTTTACTGAAATAAAAAAAAAGATTGAATTAAAAGGATGTTAAAGATATCTTGTTTTACCGATTAAACACGATTTTTGTCAGCTATTTTTCTATTTGCATTTATAGATTTAAAAATCTTTTTTCATGATTAAAGCTTAAGGCTCCTGATTTCTAAGTCGAGAATTCCGCGTTGATGATGGCGACGTAATATCGCAGAAAAAATTAGAATAGGCGTCAAACGTGACATGTTGATAATGAAATTTTGCCTTGCACGTCATCTTATTATTATGTTTCAATGTGAAAATGTGACTTGTCTCATATTTACCAAATTCGTTAAAATAGGCCGCAAGTAAAGTTTTTTTGAATTTTATACATAAAAACATATTTTTCACTCATTTCAACAGCTGTCCGTGTGTTTTCCTGTCTGAATAGGCTTCACTTTACGTGCTTGTTACGATTATTTATTGATTGTTAGGCAGAAAAAGGACGGTCAAGGTCCATTTTTAAAAATGTTTTAAAGCGATTTCATTATTCTGTTTTATCCTAATTCTCTTCATTTACAAATGCCACGGCTGAAACTTTTACGTGTTATTTCTCGTTTATGACTTCATGACTTCAAATAGCCGTGCGAGGAGTCAGGAGCCTTAAAGTACAGAGAGAGCGGCCATCCTGGCTTTTCTCGTGGGATTGTCAAAACCTCCGCACACTACCGCCAATACATCCATTTTCGAAATTGATATTATATAGCATATCTATTTTATAATACTGCCGATAAAAATGGTTCGAGTCAATACTAAAATCATGTGGTGAGGGTATAATTTTTGTCCCCACAATTTCAAAAATGTATTGGTGGTAGTATACGAAGATCTTGACGGTTCCGTGCAAAAAGCAGGGATGGCTGCTCTCAGATTTCTCTCTGATTAAAGTATAGGCACAAATGTAACTCAAGCCGGTTGACTTTATACCGAAAACAAAAAAAGTTTAAGAAATTTTGATTAAAAAAAAGACTATTTACAAGGTATTTTGGGTAAAATACTCGGACACGGATTATTTTTCGATGTAGATTCATATATGGAAGGAGATTAAAATCTATGACAGTTCATAACTATGTCCTTCCCTTGTCAGTTAAAAGTTGCGTTAAGTTTAAATTAACGTAAGAGAATATTCTCGTTTTTGAATTTCAAAAAATCAATTGTTTTTTTTTTTACATTTTTTACAGTTTGAGAGAGCAGATTAAAGGTAAGAGACATGCAAACATTTTTATTAACGTATATACTGTTTCCAAAATTTTTAACGCTTTTTTTTTAAATAACACATCTTTCAAAACTGTTACCAAGATATTCGTTTAATTTTAATCTAATTGACTCAATATTTTTAGGAGATTTTTACAATGTTTCTCTTTCGTCTACAATCAAATAAAAATTACAATTTTTTAATTTATCCGATAAGAAAATCTCAAAAAAGAAGCAAAAAAATTCAAGTTTTTTTCAAAACTTTACAGTTTTTGCAAAATTTATTTTTGTAATTTTGTTATTGGAGCGAACTACATTTATATAGATTAAGAATTTCTTTAACTTTTTTGTTTCAGATCATTTATGCATCTTGACTGGCAACAGTAAGCCGATTTCTTTAATACGCCCATACAAATTTGCAATACTGCCAACAATATCTTTCATGATGTTAAAAAAAATTATACAGAGTATTCAAATATCATAGAATAAATTTGTAGCTTTTATACTTTTTTCAAAAAATAAATAAAGAGAAAAACAAACATGGAAATGAAAGCGAGAATATCCCTTATGTTACAATAAAAATTAACTTTGAAAAGTATTATTAAATTGTCAGTTTTTAAAATTAGATTACTCTAAATAGAAAAATAATTACAATATGGATGATAAAATAAATTCAGTATTTTATTTGTAAATTAAATTTATATGAGATAACTATATAAAACAATGTTTTTTTAATGGGAATGTATTTTCTTTTTTTACAATTGTTCCTTTCATATAAGTCAATTTTTAACGGAGAAAAAAGTTAATAAATTCATGGATTTTAAACATTTAAAGTTACAGAAAATAGTTTATTTGAAATTAACTAAATTGAAAGTTATTAACTTTTTATTATTTAACCTTTAACTTTTTAACTAGTTACTACTTAGTCGCGTTCCGACTGTGGTAGCGATCGGATGTGCGGAGCGCTAATTGCTTGCTGGACTTTGAGTGTTCGTAGAGGTGATGTGCATAGAGTAAGAGAGTGAGAAAGAGAGAGAGAGAAGGGTGCCTAGAATTATTTTATTAACATCAGGAAACATCTGACTAATGTCCAACGTCCTCCCGGTTGGACGGGGAAACAGATTTAATCTTTACGACAGAGAGGATGGAAAATCGGGTAAAGGCAGAGGCAAAAGACAGAAATCTCCAGTGAGCTATGGAGGCAAAATGCTTGTAGTAACGGGTAGCGTGGATCGCTTGTCTTGAGTTAATGAGGATCAATCGGAAGATAATCATCATAGCCTTCGTAGTTCTGTGAAAATCCCGAGTCTGCAATCTGAAAATTTAGATTTAATTAAGAAAGTCATATTGGGAGAAGGCTCGGACGACGGTTTAGACATGGAAGTTATAGAAGATTCGAATTATACAACGAACCAATCACGGAGCGATACTGTAGCGAGAAACGCTGTTTTGAACGAGATAGTAGACAAAGGCGCTGTATTCAGGTCAGACCAAAGTTAATTTTGTGTTCAACGAAGGTAGAAAGCTATTTTGTTGTCAACGGTAGCCTTCAAGATTCTAGTCAAGTTAGAAAAATCGGCTCAGAAGAATTTGCTTGGTATGAATGTTAAGAGATTTGATTCGGCGATTAAAGGCGGTTGTAAAATTCTATGTAAAATTATTGCTGAGCATAATATATCGAGCAAAAGGCAAAATTGTATCAAAATTTTAGTATGATAATATGCAATAAAAATTAAATATATCCCGTTAATGTAATCATGCAAAAATTTAACTTAGCGGTATTATTGTTTAAAAATGTTAAAGGCGCTAATGATTGCTTGGAAAAATTAGATAAGTTAGAAAATAAATAGCTTGTTTTATTGACAAAAGAAGAGTTACTTGTAGAGGTGTAATTGCTGATTAGCCTTTTGATATTCCGCAATTATAGGATAATATAGTTGATAGAGATGGTATTATCAAACTAGAAAGAATGAGAAGAAGAGTTTGGGATAAAACTGAGAATAAATTTACGATTGTAAATACAAATAATGTCATTATTACCATGAAAGGTGTAAAAATTAAAGATAAATTTATAATTTGTGATAACTTACGAGTAGGTATAAGAATTAGAACGTATATTTAACGAGTTGCACAATGTTTTTAGTTGTGTGTGTTTTATGTTTGATCACATCAAAGTACATTATAGGAATAAAGTTAAATGTTTTATATGTAATGAAAATGCCCACGGTGAATGTAGAAAGTCAGTATCCTGTAGGAACTGTAGAAGTGATCACAAATCCCCCTCTAGAATGTGTCCGGTTTTTTTTTTAAATAAAGAAATTAAAATTATCATAGCGTATAATAATATTTCTTTTACAGAAACGGAAAGATTAATAAAAGGTACGGCCAATGAGAGTTCTTCTCGGTTTTATAACAGGTATACGAACCCGAGCGGTCTAAACTAAAAAATGTGGCTTCAAATGAGGAAGCTAATCAATAAGTGAAGTTTATCTAGCTTTTCTAGACCACATTTCTTTAAAGGTGGTCAAGATTCTATTGGAAAACCAAAAGTACGGGATTCGCTTAGAAAAGAAAAAGAGAAAGTTGAGGAACATAGAAAAGCTTATCTAGACTATTATAAGAGGTTTCATTCCAGAGAGGATGTCCCTTTACAAGAAATGAGAGGAATAGTGAATTAATGCATTAATAGTTCTATAGAGGTTAACTATAATAAGAGAAATAGAGTAGATATGGATAAGGACAAGGGAACATTAGATATTGATAAGGTTAATATACAATAAATACATATAGAGAGTCGGATGAGTTTAATAGAGGCCTTGTTGATTTATTATAATATGTAAATATAGATTACTTTTCGAATCTTATACGGAAGATAAGTTAGATCAAGATTTTCACCAAAGGGAAGTAACTAGAGAACTAGATAAGAAAAAGTTAAATATGAAAAAATATCAGGAAAAATGGAGGAGAGCTAAGTCATTAAGATTAGACATGAAAAGGATGTATTGGGAAGATAGGAATGAAAGAGAGGAAGTTAGGCATATTAGACTTTAAAAATGACATCTAGATTGTTGTGGAATGCTAGTGGTGTTGGCAACAAAACAGAATTAAGAAATAATATCATCCTCTACGATATAATTGTTATTATTGAAACGAAGTTAATTGCAAGTATTATATTTTTCAGGCTACAAAACATTCAAATTGAATATAGATAATAGCGATGGAATCGCGATTATTGTTAGAAATGGCATTGAATTCGATGTTATGGAGGATTAGAATTTTAATAAACATTGAAGCTATTGGTATCAAAATAAAAAAGTCAAATAATTATAATCTAGCAGTTTATAGGAAACCTTACGGAGTTAATATTTCTTTAATAAGTCTCTGATATAACTCATTAAAATTTAAAGGTGTTGATGATAACTTCATTATTTTAGGTGATTTCAATGCTCATCATAGCGTTTGGAATTGTGATAATATTGATAAAAATGGTGAAAATCTATATTTAGTAATGTTTAATAAAGGATATATTTGCATTAATAACGATACGAAATCACGCTTAAATTATTCTAACCAAATTGCCTCTAACATTGACTTAATTTTTGCTAATAATAACTTGGCAGGAACATTAGAATATCAACAACTAAATGATTTATGGGAGTCAGATTATCCAAATGAATTATTGGTGGAAATAGAATTTATTCCGTACAGGAAATTAACAAATAGAATTACAAATAAAAAACGGATTGGAAGCTATACGAGAAATTAATTAATGTAAAGCTGGAAAATATAGAAGATAGATTTAGTAATAAAAACGAGACTTGTCTATAGGAAGAATATTCTTTTTTTATTGACATTATTAAGAAAATTGCTCTTTTAGCGTCGAGAAAAGATCCTAATAAACGTATCAATGGCAATTGGTGACAAATTAATAAGATACAACATAAAGATAGACACCCAGTAAGATAATAAGATGATGAATGCTCAACTGCGATAACAAATAGAAAAGAAAAATTAAAGATTTAGAGACGTACGGGTAGGCTCGAAGATTTTATAAATAAAAGATGCCGGGCATTAGCCAGAAAGGTGATTAAAAAAAAAAATGAAAATTTTACTAGCTTCTGCAACAGTATTAACAAACACACTAGTTTATCATATGTCTGGAATACAATGAGAGTATTTAAGAATATCCGGAACAAAATTAATTAGAATTCTTGGCAACATAAAGACAGAGAGCAAGAAATTAGAAAAACTATGGAGGAACTTGCTCCTCCATGGGTTGTTGAAGAAAATAAAAGTAGGCACTCTAGGCATATAATTGGTCCTAATGAGATGAATTCGGATTTTACTATGGACGAGCTTTTTCGCGCCTTACGAATGGTTAAAAGAAATTCGGCACCTGGTTTAGATGGTGTGGATTATTATATGTTAAAGAACTTGCTTTTTGTAAGTAGGCAATTCCTTTTATTTGTTTAATAGAATTTCAAGGAGTAATATAATTCCTGTGGAATAGAAAAATTATCAAGTTTTTTTTATTGATAAAATAGGGGAAAAAAGTTAGGCCAATTGCTTTATCGTCTTGCGTGGGAAAATTAATGGTGAGACTAGTTAATGAAAGGTGGCTGGAGAGCAATAAAAAATTATTTTCAATTTAAAAACGGTTTTCATAGAGGTAAATCATGTATGGAGAATTTAACAAAGATGATTTTCAGATATCAGGAGTGCAAATTTGATCGGCAATTACACCTTGGCAGCTTTTTTAGATGTTTCCTCGGCATATGACAATGTTGATGTTAATATACTGATTGACAAATTAAGAGTTGAAAACTGCCCAACAGGTATTTATAATTTTGTTATTGGCTGGAACCGCGGATAACGTCTTTCGTGATTCATAATCAAAGTATAGAAGTTAAGTTCGTTAACAAGGGGGGCTTGCCTAAGGAAGCGGTTTTAATCCCCATTTTATATGCATTATATACAAATTGACGAATAAATTAGAAAATCATGTTCAAATTGTACAATTTGCAGATGATATTGCGATTTATGTTCAAAGTGCCAAAAGATTAAAAAATAAAATTAATCTAGAAGTTGCGGTTGATAAAGTTGCGAAAAATCTTGAAATGTTAAATCTCAGTTTAGCTCCACAGAAAACAAACTTGGTAGAATTTTCTAAATCTAATTTCCTTGATAAACAACTTTATATGTAAAAAACAAATATTTTTATTAGCCAGGGAGCCAAATTTCTTGGAATTTGGTTGGATAATGGAATTGACTTTAATAAACATGTTATGGATATTAGAGGTAGAGTCAATAAAGCTAATAATTTAATGAAATATCTTAGCAATGTCTCTAGAAGAATCGAGGTGAATACAACTTTATTATTGTATAAAAATTTAATGAGATCGGGGTAAATTATTCATTTTAGGGGAAGCAGCCCCGATGACCTTGACATATGTTGTCAAGGTCATGGCCCTGAGTAACCTCCAACAAGTTTTAGCCTCACCTTTCGCTCACCCTTCATTAAAAAATTATAATCATAAAAAGTTTGTGAAAATAATGGATTTTCGACTTTTCACGCAACTTGTAAGATGGGCGGAACGACGCCTATCTTACAAGTTGTTAGCACTGTTTCACATGGGTTTGCGACTTTCACGCAAAGCGAGGTCCACCCCACCCCTCTACCTCGCGTGCGAAACGAGGTCTACAGATGTACTGTTCGCAAACCCATCATATGGAACAGTATATCTGCAGACCTCGTTTCGCATGCAAGGGGGAGTGTGGACCTCGTTTTGTATTCCACATGGGTTTGACTTTCCACGCGAAGCGAGGTCCACCCCACCCACCCCCCTGCCTCACGTGCGAAACGAGGTCTACAATATACTGTTCCACATGGGTTTGCGAACAGTACATCTGTAGACCTCATTTCGCTCGCGAGGCAGAGGGGGGGAGATGGACCTCACTTCGCATGGAAAGTCGCAAACCCATGTGGAACAGTATATCTGTAGACCTCGTTTCGCACGCGAAGCAGGGGGGTGGGGTGGACCTCGCTTTGCGTGGAAAGTCGCAAACCCATGTGAAACAGTACTAACAACATTGGTAGAAATTTCGTTTTATTTATGAAATTTTCTTTGTTGATAACTTTTTAACGAAGTGCGAGCGACGGCTAAAACTTGTTGGAGGTTACTCAAGGCCATGACCTCAGGCTTTCCAGCGACCCAATATGGCTAAATGAGTGAGAAAAGTTAGTTTTTTTATGAAAAAAGTGACTGAGTAGCGAGTACAGTGGTGGACAATATTATAGTTGCGACACTTCTTTTTGATGGATTTTAGAACGCAGCCTTGCTTATCGAGCGACAAACGTAATTGCTTGGATTCACAAATAAGAACCAATTAAATTCAATCACTCGATGAGCAGGCTACATTCCGAAAACCATCGGAAAAAGTGTCGCAACTATTTTGTCCACCACTGTACATAATGAAAAATAGAAAGGTAAAGAGGAAGGTTTCTGAACAAGTTTCAGATATTAAAGAAAAAGGTTTCTTTCACAATGTATCGAAACACTGCAGATATTGCAAAAAGCTTCACTTAATGATTGCTTTGTTGCCTACGAAGAAATGCAGTGGCCATTCGGATCAATTTTTATCAGCCAGTCTGCTTTTACTTTGCACTTCATGTTTGCTCCCCACTTCGCATTATACTTCAGCCGGATGGTATAAAGAACAGAGGAAAACAAAATTCAAAAAAACAGGAGAAAAATAGAATATAGAAAATGAATTGTGAAATAACATACACATACAATCCATGAAAAAATGTGCAAGAATAAAAAGGCTTGATTCATGATTATTTTTCTGGGCTACGAAATGTTTGTATAAAGTAGTCTACATGTATGTTTTAGATTATTAGCTCTAAAATTTTTTAAATTAAAAATATTGCTTACAAAAATATTTTGAAAAAAATCGCTAGGATATAAAAATTCGATTATTGAGAATAGTCGAGTGACTTTAAATATACCGAGAAAAAATATACCGCGAGAAGGAAAATCTAAAGTCTTTCCACTCTTTCACTAGGTCTCGTTTTTTCTGACACATGCACGCTGCAAGCGACTTGGCTAGATTCTGCTGACAAAAAGCGTGAGAGAAAGTATTACAAGAGATCATTTCAAAGAAACGGAGGACCAAACTCCTTGAAAAATGAGTGTTCTCAGAAGCAAATAAGATCGATATGTTTAGCTGTGTAGTTTGTAAAAACATTTGATGCATAAAAAAGATTTTTGGTTTTGAAAATCCCAAATACGTTATGAACTAAAAATCTAAAAAGAAATCACGTAAGCTACACTGCAAATCCAAGTGTGTATTCTTTACACACTTAAGTATGTAAAATCGTATATGCTTTTTTTCCGCATTTGTGTGCGTATTACTTTTTACACGCTTAGATAGATATTACAACATTAAACACGTATAAGTGCGTAAAATGTATAAAAATAACACGCACACAAATGCATAAAAAGTGCTTACACGTCTTGCGAGACCGAATATGCGGTTTTATAAGTAAAAATGAAATTTCCATGTATGGTATGTAGCAATTCATAATTTTCCAACTATTTTTTAATCTAAATTCGCCAAAAATAGTGAAAAAAGTGAAAAACTTCAAAAATAGTATAAGTGAGTGTATTTTTAAAAAGTAAGTAATAGTGAGACAAGTGAGTCGCTGGAAAGCCTGCTAGGATCTTGACAACATATATCAAGATCAAGATCATCGGGGCTGCCTCCCCTAAAGTGAATAATTACCGAGATCGGTTATGGATTATGGTTTATTTATTTATTATCCAAATTTCTACTCAGCTTAAATTGGAAAGATGTTAATTCCTGGGAATACGTACGGCTCATGGCTATAGAAATAGTACACCGAATAATTTATTAATCGCGGAGTCTAAAGTCGTTCTATTAAGAGATCGAGCAAAGTTGTTAGCAAAAAATTTTGTAAATAAAATATATAAATATGGTGAGAACACCCTTAAGGAAAGTCTGGATACTTTAAAAAATAAGGAAATATTTGAAAGATACAGGAATCCTACTTTTGTTAGGAGTGTTCTTTGCGAAGCATAGGAATCTACATGTCGTTTGGATAATAAATTGAGTAATAAAGAGGATACTTTTGAGATCTGGAAACTCGACTATAGAACCATTACTGATATAATAGAGATTGATTACGATATTGGCTATAATATTAAAGCAAAAGATAAAAAGATTAAATGCGATATTAATCAAATTAAAGGATATAATGCTATAGACAAGAATATGATTAATGAAGTTAAAAGTAAATATAAATTTGGTAATAATACACTTATTACCAAAGTTATATTTACTTTTAACTTCATTAATCATATTCTTGTCTATAGCATTATATCCTATAATATGCGTATACAGATGGTTCTAAATCTCCACAAGCTCAATCATTAGGTGCAGGTATAGTTATTGAAAAACAGGATGAGGGATATTGTATAAGTCTACCTAAACAGTGTTCTATATTTACTGCAGAGACAATAGCAATTTCTTCTGTTTTGAAAACTGATGAGAATAGAAATGATACTTTTGATAATTTATTATTTTTACTGATGCTAAATCTGTCCTTCAAGCCATTCCTAATAATGTTATAAGTGTCTATCATAATAAATATATTCTTGAAATTAAAAGATTACACAGTCGATTTAAGGAATTATTTAAAAAAAAAGTTTTATTTGTATGGATCCCGTCTCATTTTGGAATTACGGGTAATGAAATTGCTGATTGTCTTGCAAGAATGGGCACCGTTGAACCTGCAGATGATTCTATTGAGGTCCCTATTGGCGATTTTAGATGCTTATTTAAAGAAGAATCTTGGAATGACACGCAATTATTAGAGAAGCTACATTAAGAGAATTCATTACTTTGAAAATTTTTATAAAATAATAAAATTTATAGAAATAACAAACATCCTTTTATTTATTTGACGAGGAAAGATATTTTGTAACTTTAGTAAATAAGTTAAGGCGATGCTGGACCGGTCTCTATACACGATTATTTTTAAATAGGCCGATCTCTTAATTGGCTTTATAGATCTCAAAATCCTTCTCCACAATTAAAGTAGTGACAAAAACATTCGCCGGAAACTATAATTTAATACGAAAAATGAAAGTTGATTAAAAAATTATAGTTTAATTATCGGCTTCTGCAGCCGACTCGTGACAACATGTGCTCCATATAAAAGTTTTAGACTTTGTATGTATGAAATAAGTAATTTCCGGCGAATGAATTAAATGAAAGAACAATACGGCGCTTGCAGAATGATCCTAGAAGTCCTTCTGAGAGAAAGGATTATTTAAAAATTGTTTATGTAATTTACATGCGGAATTGGTGGGAAGAGCAGTAATTGTGTTCGTGGTAGTGGAGACATCTCTTGCATTAGATGGCGCTAAAGTCGAAAAACAAGGACATATGAGTGCGTTTGACAAAGAGCGCTAGCCTATTCTCCTTACTCTTTGTCCCGCGCGCGGCCCCTAGTCGCTAGACTTTACGTCGAAGAGAAATTTACAGTATCGACGTTGAGTTCCACCGTCAGTCCAGCATCGCCTTAAGAGCGAATTATTATAATTTGAATACGTCCCTAGCAAGAAAAGACAAGATGTGATTATGGCTATGACCATAAAGACATTGATCATGTAGTGTTGTCATCAATATAATGAGATTGAGAATGGGACATTTTGTGGAGAAGAGACATGGATGGAGTTGATGTCCGAATTCATAGACGTTTCTCAGATCTCAAATTTGTCTTTGTCTCGTGTATAGTAACGTAGTAAGCAAGACAAAAACAGATTTGAGATCTGACATTTGAGAAACGTCTATGAATTCGGACCTGAGAGTGTAACGAATGTTCTGAAGAATATAATAAGTGGAAGAAATTTGAAGTCATCTTTAATTTTATCAAGAAATTGGGCAAGATCGTCTGATTATTGGGCTCGCTGGTGCGAGTTGACTATTCGTTTTCACCCTACCACTGCCTCTTCGTTAAATAACCTCAAAGTCCGTTTCGGGCAGGTTGACTACGGTCCCAAGTGAGACACAAAAAAATCTAGTTACTACAAACCCTGGATATGTATTTACAACCTTTAATTTACTTACACATCGTATAGTTTCATGTGTCCATCATCAGATGCTGTAAGAAGCAACTGAGAGTCAGGAGAGAAACATAAAGATCTGATTGGCATCGCGTGACCTATAATACAAACTTGATGATAGAAAATTTTTATATCTTACAAGGAAGACTCGCCAAATAAAATAATATTATTTTCTATTTTATTAAAAAAATAAAAACATCAGGATTAACGGCTTAGTAGCAGATGTCTTACGCCGCTACGTATCGCTTCTAAATGATCTTATTATTTATAATTACTCATTTATTAATACTAAAATCTTTTTTGTTAATTATTGTTAAATGACGGGTCTAATATTTTAAGTGTATACTCAAGAGACCTCCCTCTACAAACTAAAAATTAAAATTTGATTTACGTCATTTGGCGAGTTTTCCTTATTAGTAATGCTATTACGCATAGCGCACCAAAATTTTTTAAAGATGTCTCACAATTGTCTCAAAAATATTTCAATTGAAAAAAATGAACACTTTGTAAAGGTTGTGAAATACGTCTGCAACATTTTTGAGATGTTTCCGAGATAGCAAAATGTCTGTGATATTTGTATTTGAAACTTCGCAGAAAAATTGCTGAAAGATTATTGAAAAAATCTGAAATATTATCAAAAAATTACTGAAATCACTAAAATTTTTCTAAAATATATTGCTAATCGTAATCATCTGAATATAATAAATGTAAACATTATTTCTAAGATATTTTAAAATACTTAAATTGCCTTACATATATTATGCATTTCTTTCATTTATTTAATACATCAAGAATCATATTTACATTTATTATATTATATTCAGACTGCATATAATAAATAAAAACGCGTACAATAAAAATACCAATTATATTTTATATATAATTGTTATTAAACATTTTAATACTCGTAATCCTTTGAATATAATAAATTTAAACATGATTTCTGAAGTACACTTTAAAATATTTCAGAAATCGTATTTAAATGAAGTACTTTAATAAATGTAAATATGATTTCTAAAATATTAAATAAAAGGAATGTATAATATATGTATATGAGATTAATATTTTACAATAACTCTAAGACTGTGAAGTGTATAATACATTTAAATCAAGAAATGATTAACAACAATCAAAGTGGATCTCAATAATCATATAATTTCTTAGATGATATTATAATATATTACAATAATATTTTATTTACGGGAGATTCTCCTACTAAACTGAAAATGAAAAACTAATCATAAACTTAGCACACGCCGCGAGCGGATTTACAAGGAGATATTACAGCTTGGTCCCTATGAATTTTAATGATGTTATCTGTATGAATAACTCTAAGTATAAACCTTTGTTAAGAAAAAGGAAAAAGTGCAATACGTTTTCAAGAAAGCTGAAGTTAAATAATCCCAAACTTATAAGTAAACTTTGCGCGATACTTTCTTAAAAGCCGCGTGGCTCAGCGGTAATGCACGTAATTCACAATAGCGAGATTCTTTGAATCTCAATAAGAGAAACCTTTTTTAAATCGCAATACAATTTTTACATAAAATAATTATAAATTACATAGTTCATACATTTTGTCTATTTTGTATTAAAAATATGGATTTCCTTTTTTTTTACCTTTCATCTAGATGTTTTCAGAATTACTGTTTATTAAAAATAAAACTATTTAAAGATCTTTATATTTAGGAATGTAATATTACAAATAATATTACAAATAATTTAAATTAAATAAT
>QKQZ01028872.1:0-14430 GCA_003595255.1 Solenopsis fugax
TCAGTACAATATGGCGGCTACTGGATAATATACTGGAAATCAGCAAATGGGAACACACCCGTAGTGAAGTTGGATCGCAAAAGTGTAAAAGCCACCAGAATCTAGTTCTTTCTGAAATGCCGCATTGCCGCGCGTGGCATTTGCCGCATCTATCAGTAGGCACCTTTATGCAGGCCGTAAGAAGTTGGCTAATCATAATCGATTTATAGAAGAATTCTCGACTGTGATCAATTTCTTACGGTTATTGCCTGCATAAACCAACTCTAATGCGGGGTCTACAATGCAGTCGTTAAGATGTTACGATTCTGCGACGGACCAATCAAAGAAGAGAATATATGATTTTTTCTTCTCTGATTGGTCCGTCGCAGAGTCGTAACATCTTAACGACTGCATTGTAGACCCCGCATAAAGGGGGAAGCACACACTCTTGCATAGCTGCATAACTATATGCATAAGGAAATTGATTGGTCCATTTCCATATGCATGTGCCAATTGACAAATCAATTTCCTTATGCATATGATTATGCATCTATGCAAGAATGTGTGCTCCGGCCTTAAGACTTACAACACCTAAGCCAGTATTCATAGTCGATTCTCATTTCAAGATCGTCTTAAGTAATGTCTTAAGATGCTAATACAGCTTTCTGATTGGTTGATGACATCTTAAGATGGTACTTAAAATGGTCTTAAGGCGCCTTTACATGGGACCGTCGAGCGTCAAGGTATGCGCAGTAACATGTTTAATAATTTTACTGAGGCAATGTTTCCATATTCATTGCCAATACTGAAAATCTATAGTTAACATTCCATATATAGAATATTGGAATACACTTTTATAAATTTTCAATTATTATATGTTAAAAAATTTGTGTACATCAAAACATAACCTCTCTTATTTACCCTTGTAACATCAAGAAGCTGGAATCTGCAAGTCTAGATTCCAGCGTCTAGAAGCTGCGCAATAATCTTCTGCGCAACTGGTTGCTCGACGCTCAACGCTTGCATGTAACTGCACCTTTAGGCATGTATTCATAGTCGATTCTTATTTCAAGGTCATCTTAAGTAATGTCTTAAGATGCTGATACGGCTCTCTGATTGTTGATGACATCTTAAGATAGTACTTAAGACGATCTTAAATATAAGAACGGACTATGAATACCGGCCTTAAATATAAGAATCGACTATGAATACGTGTCTTATTGTAGACGGGGACTGAAGCTAAGACTCCATGTATGCGGTGAGCCTGCGGCAAATGGTGCGGTGACTAATCAGGAATGTGCATCATGCCGGAGCTTGCCGCAGCCCAACTTGCGCCTGATTTCTGATTGGTCACCGCACCATTTGCCGCAGGCTCACCGCATACATGGAGTCTTCTTTAGCTTTAACGTGCGTATGCACTCGACATCCAGCACGTCATAGGTCTAGTTTCCATCGAAACTCAATTCAGTTCCACTTCGGTGCAGGTCAAATTTAGTGTTTCGTTTCCACTGGAAGTGGAGTAGAAGTGAAGACGATTGATATTTTAGTATGGTCAACTTAACTTTTACTCGTGTGTTTATGTGAGCCTATAAATTTCTATCAAATTTCTATAAGTTTCTATAGTTTCTTCTCGGATTTTTTCTTCATCGATTGATGAATTACATTTCTAACCTCTTTGGACTTTTTGACAGCACTCGCAAACATGGAATGAGATAAGTACAGGTTAGCACTACAGATTGCAACCGTTTCCACCGGGTTCAATTCGCTGCCACTCCACTAAAACTTGTGGATCGAAGTGAGAGTGAACCAGTGAACTGAGCGCAATCCGACATGTTTCCATCGACTTCAATTTGGTTCTACGCCGGATTGGATGCGAATTAATGCCTCGGTGGAAACTAGACCATAGACGTATTGTAGAATGATTAAAGGGAATGACGGTTGGTAGCCGTTACTAGATCTTTCATATTATCATATGTTTTCCACACACTGTTATAAGTGTTAACATTCATACACCTGCGAACTGTTTAAGGCAGTGCAGACTCATCGCCGAAAAAATCTCCATCAAAACATCGTTTTATTCTTATCGTGGAGGACTACGCGGGAGTTAATTTTGCGATTGTTTGACGTTGCGTCGCGTGAGCTCTTCTCTCTTTCAATATGATTATAACGTTGAAAAATTTACAGCAACAAACATTCACGATAGAGATCGACTCGTCGCAAACTGTAAGTAAAATCATAAGCGAGATCGAGCGAGAGAAGCCGACTTTCTGATGCGGTTAACGATGAAGATATTTGCTTGTCTCGTTATCAGGTCAAAGATCTCAAGGAGAAGATTGAAATGCAGAAAGGCTTCCCCGCGGAACATCAAAAGTTGATATACGCTGGTAAGGGTTACGGTTAAATAACCTAATTTATCGAGAACGTTATCTGAAAGCGCCCGACGTGTTCATCGACGTAGCTGACAGAAAATCGGCATTATAATTCTATCTTAAATATCATATGGCCAACGTATATTTAAATATAGCTTCATCAAGATAGGAATGATGTTGCAGAAACAATCATACATAGGTTATGTTTTCTGGTCCTGCACACGTTAAAATCCGTGACAAATTTTTTTTTATTACTCTCGAGATCGTAACGATATGTAAACACTTACAGGGAAAATATTAGCGGACGAGCAGCCTTTAACAGAATATAATATCGATGAGAAGAAATTTATAGTTGTTATGGTAACAAAGCCTAAAGCTGGTGCTACACCTAAAACAAGCGAAGAACAGCGCGCGGAAGGCGATAAGAAGGAGGAGTCCACTAGGTAACGTGAGACTGTAAAACATTGCACGTAAATCGCGATAAACTTATTGTACCAAATATTAATTACGACTAGTGTTTTTAACCTGAAAAAATTCTTGGAAATATTGAAAAAGTTTCTCGAGTGGTTTCTTTTTTAAGATAATGTCACCTTTATTTATGTCGATAGTTTTGAGATTTCTTTCACATTTAAGAGCTCTACTAATTGTAAGTAATTCATCAGTAAAGTTTGTTGTTATTGCCAGTCTTATTTTTCTATACGTTTTGGTAAAAAATGGAAAAAATTTGGATTTTTTCTTCAATTTTAATTTTCCAGAAAATTAATAACATCACATTATCACAGTTACTTTTTTCCACATTAAAAAAAATAGAGATAATTTTTTCCTCCATTTTAATCTGAATAATTAAAAAACACTTTATTATGACTAATAAACAACATGGAACAAAATGTGTACATTCTTACATGACTCGCAAGTTTTTATAAAAAATTAATAACATCGTTTTAAACTGGCGTTGTATATTATCTTTTGAATTATATATTCCCAATCAGCTAGATTCGTGTATTATTGACAGATTATTATGTGCCATATTTAATTTTTATTATTTCTTTTTACTTTCTTAAATTTAATATTCAAAACTAGAAGTGGCTTTTCATTGCGATTATATGATTAAGGAACATTAAAAGGTACAGAGGAAAGACGGAAGTCGTGAGATAAATGTGGGATGGTGAGATACCATGATATCTTGCATTGAATTGTAAGGGCAACTGTTAAAATTACTTTTATTGTTATTGTCTTTGTATATTGAAAAATGGTCATTAGTGTTCACTACATTTTTATAAAAACGTTTTACAAATAGCAGCGATTTTTACAGATTATACTTTTTACATAATTTTGAGAAGTATGTTAGGTATTAATTTTTTAACTTTAGCTTGAAGATTTTGAATGTGGTTTTCAAATAATATAATTAAATTTATATATAATATATAATTAAATATATATTGTAATGTGTGTATGAATTTAGTATAAAGTTATATCATGTATTGAAAGAGGTTGTGAAATGGTCATGAGCATTTATACTACAAGTATTAAGATTTTTGCGATTTTATATATAATGTTTATTAGCAACAAAAATTTTTTTTCAAGTAAAATACATTTTATAAAATATTCATAAAACCTTGTTTTGTGGCACTTATTAGTATGTAAAAAACGAAGGATTATTAATTTGTGATTTTTTTAATAATTAAAAGTGCCTTTTATGACATTAATTGTTAGTATTCCATGACTTGTTATCGCACAACATCCCTTTTTTCTTTTTCAGTAAATTGTAAACTAGGTTCATTCTATAATATATACCTGATGAACTTTTACCTAAAAGGTGATAGGTAAAACTCTATAATTAACAAACTGATGTTAATAAGAATTGTGTTAGGTTAATGTTTACTAAGTCATTAAAAAAAAAAACAAAATGGTATTCCACCTCCCCCTTCCATTCTCTAATAAAATAAATTTATATTTTAAAGTTAAAATAACAAAATTCTCTAATTTTACCTTGAATTTTGAATAACACATACACATTCCTAAAAAATCCAAGAATTCTCAAGGAATTCTTTTACAAAATTTGTATAAACACCCTGCAAATGTTGAGACAAAAACTTTCAGATTATGTGCAGGACAAGAATCAATGTATCTCATTTTTCTTTATTTTTCTGTTGTAGTTCAGCAACTACACAACCTAGTTCAAACCTTAATATTCAGGATACTACACGAGCAGCTAGTAACGTGCAAGAGCAACCCGCAGCAGCTGCGCCAGCGGCTGGTCAAGCAGAAAGTGCCTTGCTAATGGGAGAGGATTATAATACTATGGTAAACAACATCATGGATATGGGGTACGTACAAAGAGGGGTGACATACTATACTGTAATCATGTAACATTTGATTATGTAACATGATATCCTTATGCTAAGAGATTTTCAAGTTATCTCCGTGTCGTCATACATTATATTACCAACTTTTTAAAAAAATTAATCTGTCGCACACAATCAATTATCAATTTTTCGATAACCAAGAGAATGTTTTTATGTATATAGCTAATCTCTTTTCCTCATCCTCTCTCTTCCTCTTTCTACTTTTAAACAGCGTATATGTAAAAGAAATCCTTCAGAGGAGCAGCTCAATATCAGGTTGCTTCTTATCTTGATGACATAAATTGCAATGTTCATGAAATGTTGGCATTAATGATGTATCAAGACATTGTAACAATCCGAATACCTTTTAGCATTTTTAACTCTTTCGCTACGACAGCATTAGCCGCCACTGCGCTAACGCTGTACGCAGAGACGGAGACTTTTGACTTTTCTTGGTGTGGAGTTTCTTATCCAAATGGGAAGGAAAGGGGTAGTTTCAATAACACAAATATTTTATCTTTTTTTTGTTAAATATATTATAACATATAACGTGGGCACCCTAATCAAATACTGTTTGTTGTCAAATCACTTAAAATTTCTTAAAATTTATCAAAAATTAAAATATTTTTTTAAATACTCCAAATTCTGGGTGTGGAATTCCATACCCACGGAAGCTTTAGGTGTGGAAAATTCCATACCCTCCATAAAAAAGTCTCCGTCTATGGCTGTACGGAAGCGCTCGCCGTAAGCATGTCACCGCTGTACGGAATGTGCGCTTACATACGTTCGTAGCGCACGGGACAGTTTCGCAAACGAGCAGTATAGTAGCTATTTATCGCGAAAAAGTTGAAAAAGACAAAATGTTTTAAATATAAAAAATAATGTAATACCATTAAACATTTTATTATAAATTACAATGGCCATTTATACGTAGCGACAAGTTCTCGGACGGCCACTATAGTGACCGCTCATAGCAAAAAAGTTAAAGAAAATACCCATGAAAGTTTCAAAAGTATGATATTCTTATTATTTGTATTAGATACGAACGTGAACAGGTTGTACAGGCGTTGCGCGCAAGTTTTAACAATCCTGATAGAGCTGTCGAGTACCTCCTAACGGGTATACCAGCGCAACTCTTCGAGGATCCACCCGAAGATCCCCCGGAAGCTCAAGAGCAACTTCAGGATCAGAGTCAAGATCCGTTGGCCTTTTTGCGTTTGCAACCACAATTTCAGCAGATGCGTCAGGTCATTCAGCAAAATCCACAGCTGCTGAACAATCTTCTTCAGCAAATTGGTTCCACTAATCCTGCCCTCTTACAACTCATTTCTCAAAATCAGGAAGCGTTTGTACGCATGCTCAACGAACCTGGTTAGTCTCTATCACGTACTCATCGTATATTGTGATTAAAAATAATAGTTAATAATTATTCGATAATATTAATAATTTACAACTTAAATTCAGAAGACACAATCGCTGGATCTTAATATTTTTTGTATGAATTTATACAGTCACAAAACTGAAAAAAATGTCCACACAGGATTCGGAAAGAGTATCACAAAAAGGGTGAATTTTTTGCCCGTTTTTCAGTCCTCGATTTTGGAATTGAATTTACGTAAAAAAAGATAGCTTATAATGAGACATTAATCACAGAGGAATTTTAAGTTGAGCATACAATTGATTTCAGAGATATAAAGGGTCAAAGTGATCACTCACCTACTAAGAAAATATGATTAACAACGCTTTAGAGCACGAATATCTTTTCGAAAGTTGGTACCCATGAGTTCTTTGAATTGCTGATTACGAATTTGATGCCAGATTTAAAAAATCAAGATGGCGGATATAATATAGCGAAACACAAATACTGGAACAATCATTCTATGGAAACTGTTGTAGTTTTTTCGGTTCGCTTACAAATTTTCTATCAGATTTTGAAAAGTAATCAACGACATTTTATTAGTAGAAAAAACATTTTTTGATTAGTTTTTCATAAAAAAATATCAAATTCAAATTGATACGTACATAATACGTAAAAATTACCTAAAATAAAGAATTAAAAGAAATTTTTAATTTATATAAATGTAGTTCTCATCCGACTAAAAATTTGATTTTTGCAAAAACGACAAAAAAGTTTTGAAAAAAATTTTTGTCGTTCTTTTTTGAGACTTTCTAAAAAATTGAAAAGTTGAAATTTTTTTATTATAAGTCGAATGAAAAAGAAACATATTGTGAATATCTCAAAATGTTGAGTCAATTGGATTAAAAGTGGATGAATTATCGTGGCAACATTTTTAAAAAATGTTATTTTGTAAGAAACATTAAAATTTTTCGAACAATTTACCCGTTAATAAAAATTATTGCAAGTCTCTTACCTTTAAACTGTAATGTTGGTCTCCGCTATAGAAACTTTACTTGTTAATAAGTAACTTCGTTGACATTCACAAGAAGCACTCTAAATTCATAGTTCCTTCATATGCCATCTGTTCCCCGCGAAACACTGCGGTAGTCCTGTTGTTATTTGCTGGAAACGTGTAAAATGGGACGTTGAAAAATTGTAACAGTCCCGGGGTTATTGTTAGCGTTACTTTTCCCGCAGTATTGAGCATTTATGTATTTCTTCATTTATGTCTTATTTACATATTTTAATTCTTATTAAGCGTAATATTTTGAGATTAGAAAAATTATTTTCAATTTTTTAAAGATTTTTTTAAGATTTTCCATATTGGAGTAATAATTTTTTGAAAATTGGCCTTTTTCGAACTTTGACTCTAAATTGATTCCCGATCACTCTCCGTTTTGTATAACAAAATTTCTTTTTTGTTTTGCTCTTTCAAATGATATACTACAATATAGAGGAAAATTTTTGAATTTGAAATTTTGAGTCCCCCTAGGGCATTCTTTGCATTGAGAGAAACCTCCACAACTCCCTTTAAAGAGTAGCTTCTCGAAATGCTCAAACGTATTTCGTATATTTTTCATAATTTTGAACCGTTTTCAAAATAACAGAAGATGATAACAGACTAGTAAGAAACACCTTGAACATGAGATTTTTTGCTAATCATATTAAAACATCTTGCCTCTCTGGTTTACAAATATTTAGAATATTTAAAAATATTTTTCATTATAAAGATCTTTTAAATTAAAATGGAATTAAAACATAATAGTGGTCTGCTAGACCACTATTATGTTTTAATTCCATTTTAATTTAATAGTATGATTTTTTCCAACGTTACAGTTAAAAAATTAACATCTCTTTCTCTCTCTCTCTCTGTTCAAATTATTAAAAAAATGTCAAAAAATAATCAATTTTTTTTAAGTTCTCTTTAAGTTTTGTATTCACATAACAGTCTATTATTTATTCTGTATTATTTCATTTATTATTTATTAATAATTTATATAACGTATTTTGACCTTTCTCGTATAGTGGAACCTGCCACGGGAACGGGGGCGCGAGTTTTACCAGCGTCCGGAGGAGGCGTAGCACCTGCGACTGCAGCTGCAGTGGGAGGTGCTGTAAACGGTGGAGCTGGCACGGGTGCAGCAGCGGGCGTAGGATCTGGTTTAATACAGATAACACCACAGGACAGAGATGCCATCGAGAGGTTGAAGGCGTTAGGTTTTCCAGAACACTTAGTCGTGCAAGCGTACTTTGCCTGTGAAAAGAACGAAAATCTTGCTGCTAACTTCCTACTTTCGCAAAACCTCGACGACTGAATCACTCGCATCACTGATTTTGCGCGTTTACGAATAAAGAAGAACAGGACTGACAGAGGGTGGATAATCGCACCATTATCATTTTTATCTTTACAATAATCATCTTTATTTTGTATATAGATATACACAATATCTATGCTATTTTATTTGTTGTAGATAAAATCCTGGTGTGTTTGGTAAGCGATCAAATCTGAAGATAAGCGCGTTACCACAACATTGCCAACATATGTCAACTCTTTTAAGCATTGTTTCATACTTTTAAAAAAACATTTCATTTAATATGTAACACATGTTTATGAGAGAAAGAATTGTTGCTTACAGCAAACGGTGTTATAAAAAATCCATCCTTACAGCCTACAAGTGCTCTAAGATCTTATATTTCTTTTATATGTACACATTATATATATACATATATATATGTATATATATAAAACAATATAATTACATTTTTATATGAGAAAGCCTTACAAGCCTTATTCTGCAGAAGAATATCTTGCAGCATTTATGTATTGAGGATTGGACATATATAAATTGAAAATGTGTTCACTCTCGCATATTAAGATATGTTTTATACATATCTAAATGTTCGCGCATATAGGTCTGATAAGTGTATTTGTACATTTCCTGGCTTTCTGATATAAAAATTACAAAATGTATCTATTTGGGCATGTGTACTTGCATATATTCGTATTTACGTATGTATGTATAGATTTTCTACTTTTAAATGATAATATTGGAAAACTAATTTAAATGTTAAAAAGCTTTCTTGCATGTCATAATTCAGTAAATTGTAATAGTCGTAAGAAAAAGGTAACTTTTATCATAGATAAGGGTGAAAAGTTTTGTGAATGAATACATAACGTTGGGAAGAAAAATTATTTGCATGATTCTGTTATATGCGTCATTTTTTATAATGTCATCGGAGAAATTTTATTTCTTTCTGACAAGTGGTTTCATTTTGGCGGCAATAAAAGGAAACTTTTTGATACTTTTAAAAAATAAAAAAGTTACAAAATTACTATCGACTATCTTATAAAAAGAATTATTATTTGCATCATCAATTTGCATAAATATCAGATGACAACTTTTCAAAATATTTGACAACAGTGTAATTTTCTAATTTTTCCAGTATTTTAAAGAATTAAAACAATGTTTATTCTCACTGTCGTCAAAATGAGGTGAAACCTGTCAAAATAAAATTAAATTTCTCCAGAGATTTTATAAACGGTAAAGTAAAATTACACAAAATTTTTTCACAGCGTTATCTATGTATTTATTCACAAAACTTTTCAAACAGCTCTCATATATAATTTTAGTCTTAATTTATTCTTGACAATAATTCAATACAAATATCACTTAAATTTTTACTAATAGTGAGCGTTTTGCTTATTAATTGAAATTCATAATTCAAGTAAAACAGTTGAGCTATTATTAAATAATCTTGAAATTATAAATCCTGAAATATTGTTAAGTAGAATATATATACTAGAATTTTATTAAAAATTAAAACCAAGATATGAAACAAAATATTAGAAACTTCAAAATATGACATGCCCGATGGTTTTTTTACAGTGCAATCTATTTTTGGTACAAGGAATAATTCAACTTGCATGCCACATAATGACATACATACGTATGTACGTATTTATACATGTTACACGAGTAGGAAATTCGTAATTCTTAAATTTGTACCATACAGTTACTTATTAATATCATTGAAACGATAATAAATATTGAAAAAAATTTTCATCGCTCTTACATATATTTAGTGCAAAAACAATATAAAGAATTATTCATTGGAGAGTTGTAGTAACAATGCATAAAATTCCAAACTGTGTGTGTGTGTGTGTTTATTATGACTCGAATTTTATCCCTCCCTTTTTTTATAAAAATATAGAGAAATTATTAATAGAGAAGAGCTGCTGTTAAAACAGAACACATTCTCTGTTGTGTGTTCAATACACTTGTAATACATAGTATAAATGAATAAATTACGATTTCCACAAATCTTTAGCCCATTATATTACTGTTAATAATTTTATAACAAATTGAACACACGCACTGATTTTGTTCTCCAATGCTATAAAGACTGTGGTACCTAATTGTAAAAACAATTATTATATAATACATTGAAATGCATAAGTGATATACATTTTTTAAAGAAAGTATATTTGCTTTTAGGTTTCAAAATTAAAAAAATTGATTATTTTTTTTAGTATTTTTTAATAGTTTGAATCGAAAAAAAGAGTAAAAAGATAAAGTCAGTATTCATAGTATGTTCTTGAAACTAGTCTCTTTCAAAATCGTCTTAAAAGAATGCTAAAAGTCGTCAATTTTACCAATTGAACAGTGACATATGATTTATAATACATACGTACAATTTTTGAAACATATATCGCTACATTTTAATTCCTCATCAATACCGCACGCACACATATGGATAAATTTTCATATAAGCTTTTTATCAAATTAAAGCGATGCTGGAGTCGTCAGTTTTACCGACAAATTCGATTTAGACATGTATGTACGATTTACAATACATACATACGATTATAAGATATCAACAAATCTTTACATACTACTACATCGAAATCTCACGCATATACCCAATTTGTCAAACATTTTATTCTCATAAAGTAGACATCCCGGTTTAATTCTAACGATTCAACATTATTCAATCATTTATTCTACACCTGGCTTTGCCTTTATTTCAAATACATAACTTGCAGATCGTTTCCACGGAGTAAGTGTTTCGGTGAACTGATGATTTTGGTCGCCATATTAAAGTAAAAGTCAATAAAAAAATCTATAATTTTTACTTTTTCCTGTTATTGGTCTAAAATGGACCAGAACCATGTTGTACATTAGTACATTAGTACATTACATTAGTATGTACTTTAATTCTTTAAAAGAAATTATATTTCTGTAAAACCAATACAAGGTATAATACTTGTTTAAAAAAATGGTATTTTTGTCGGTAATACAAACGAGATACAATTAAAGACCGCCGGCCTTACGAGAGTTCGCGTGATTGTTAAACTTTAAATGATTAAGAGTAAGAAACTGATAATATAGTACTAATTTTATAATTATTGTTAGCCTCATGTTTCGTAGATATGTTTATGTATTTATAATCCGAAAATTCGCGATTTTTTTATTAAAAACTGTAATTTTAATGTTATCATAAGTTTGATTAGCCACAAAAGTAGAATTTATCAAAAAGAATTATAATTTTGAAGCAATATATATGATGTTACAGCATTATAAGTATGCATACTTGTTTATAAAGCATTTGTATAATAAAAATCAAGAATTTAATAATATATTACTCAAATATTTGTGTTAATTAACAATCGCAAAATTATATCTATAGTCGATAATGTCATCACTCTTCAATTATCTCCCGGACCGCCAAGCCCACTTGACACTCTTGGCAGTCACGAAAATTACCTATGGCCTTTAATAATACCTCGTCGGTGTTAAGGGATGAATCCGTTCGGGGCCTTGAACAAGTGCGGATGTCCGTTACTGAATATTTTTGAAATCGCCGATTGCATCACAATCGGCAATCGCCCGTTTTTGTGTTACTAGTATTATTTTTTGTTTCTGCTTCTGATCTTTCGATACACATCTAGCCTTTGGAGTATGGTCGTATTGTCCCCGCGATTCGCTTGAGGGACGGCTACCACAATGATGAACTGAACTAAACCGGTGTTAAGGAATTCGAGTCTGATAACTTATATTTTAACATTTCTAGTATCAGATTGATCAGCCGATCACCAGTACTACGATCAAGTTACAATTCCGATGTAAAAATCCGATTTGGGCAAGAGTCCTTTCGAACCAATTTTACAATAAACCGCAAGTGATCAACAAAATGATTGATATTTTTTAATTCTACACTCTTTGATTATTTTAAATCAATTACCTTTCAAAATTTTAATATCTTAAATAAAATAATTTACAAGGATTTTCTTTTTTAAATTTTTGCACAATGGCTGAAAATATTTGTGTCTAAATATTCTATGAATGTTATGACAGAACTGTTAAACTGCTGTCACATGTTTGGTGTCTTATAAGGACTTTACATTATAAATGGCATGCAAATCTGCTTAACTGTATTCATTTAAATTAAAAAGGTCCTATTTGAAACAGTCCAATTTAGCCCACACTCCACTACACATAAAAGTTGATGTAATAAGTATTGCAAAAAAATTTTACATAAACTATTACATTATAAATTTTAAAAATATAATACATGTGTATTTATATAAAACTTCAAAAATGTTTATGTGTGCAAAAATCATATATTCAAATATACAAACTAGAAAAGTCTTGTTACATCTTTTTTTTAAATTTATATTCATAGGAATTTCAAGAAGTTGAAGAAACATCAGTCCCTCGTAACATTATGTTTTTGTTCTGAAGATCCTTTTTAGCTTCTTCTATTTGCTAAAAAACAAAACAATAACAGTATTGCACAAAGATATTGCTTTCACAATTAGATTTCCTTAAATAAAAGAGAAACTTACTTGCTGAAGTTCCACGGCAGCACTTTCACAGGTGTTAAAAGTGAATACTCTGTACAAAATGATAATAGCTGCGTATAATCCAAAGAAAAATAAGAAAATAACTGGAAAAAAGAGTATAATTTTATGCCATTCTTTGACAAAAGTAGAGTTGCTTGTAAGTGTAGCAAACCATGCACCAAAAATCACAATCGCACATGACAGCCACTCAAGCAGTTTCGTCATCTGTAAAAAAATTAATATTTCCAAATTATTTTTATTGAAATAGAATGAAATACTTATTTAGGAATAATTCTTTAAAATCATAAATACATTTTGAAATAATATACGCATAAATTTCATATTACGATATACAATATATAATGAAAAATTACATATTAATTTTATTGAAAGTCTTGTATCACTTTTAAATGTGATTATTAAAATATTAACACATTTTTTATACATACTGTCCCAACCTCAAAAATATATGATATACGCACGCACCAGACAGAATTCTCAGATCTACCTACCTTAAGGTGCTTTTTCATGGGCGTCAATTGACGCTTGAAACGAGCGTCAAGACGCTCGGGTAAGGTAGATTAGTAAAAATAGCGTCGATATTTTGACGCTCAATGAAAAACCACGGTTACGCCAGCTGTCAGACTAACAAATATAACAGTTTTGAGATTGCCATTCGTTTGCTAGTCGTTTGCATGCTTTTTTGTTTCGTTTGCATATTAATTAGTTTATACAAAAAATAGAAATTAAAATTTGGATAAGTCTAACTAGGTGAAATAGTCGTTGGAACCTTTATCTCATGATTTCGTGAATATTTCGGTGTCAAATCATTTGCTAGTCGTTTGCTAACTCCGTATATATGAATGAATTTATTTACCTTCAGCATATACAAAGCTAAGAAGGGGACTTGGTTTACAGTTGATACTTATACATTCATCCCTCCATACCTTTATATGCCGGTGCTAACTGTGCCTCCCTATACCTATCCTTATACCTAAACCTCCCAGTCAGCAAAATGTTAGCACTGTGTCAGCAGATTGGCAACAGATTCGATCAGATCGTGTTGGCAGACTGAACTCATCTGAGTTCCAATTCTGCTTACATTTTGTTGACAGAACCTGTAGACATTCTAGGCCAGCACTGTGACAGCACTAGACGAGCACGCCGTGCTGCCAGCACCTGACGTCAGATAGGCGGCAGAATTCGAGCACCGCGTGCTGACAGGACCTGACGTCAGATTGGCGGCAGAAATTAAGCAGGATCTATGCGATAATCTGACAGCACTGTGATAGCACTAAGCGAGCACGCCGTGCTGTCAGCATGTGACGTCAGATAGGCGACAGAATTCGAGCATGAACTGCGCAAAACAATCTGACGGCAGGCTGGCAGCACCAAGCGAGCACGCCGTGCTGACAGAACCTGACGTCAGACGCAGCAGAAATCAAGCAAACTGTGCTGTTTTGCATATTTTTAAATTGTGACGTCACTCTACAT
>QKQZ01028878.1:0-36148 GCA_003595255.1 Solenopsis fugax
AAATATATATAATTATATTATTAATATATTAGTATATAAATAATATAATATTAGGACATATATAATATCTTACTACAAAACGCGATTTTATATAAGAATCAAGAGTAAACAAAAATTAAATAACTTTTAAACCAATAAGTGAATTGTGCTCAAATTTTATACCGATACTCAAACGTAATACTAGAATATTCTATGAAATTTTTATATTTTTGGTAATATTATGACCCATACATCCTTAAAAAAATTTCCATTTGGCTGGTAATTCATACAAGAAAGAAAAATTAATGAATAAAAGACACAAGAATGATTCAACAAAAGTTCGTACGATCAATGGAAATTCAAGACTTGCGACATTTATGAATGTGTGACGAAATGAAGGGGGTACGTGTCGCGAGCGTTTTACGGTAATTCATATCGTGATGAGTAAGAGGAAGGTGAGTAAGTCGGGCAATAAACTGCTCGGGTATCACGCAATGAATCACGGCGGCGATCGACGAGCGGGGCGAATCGTGCGTGCACGCATAACCCGCGTATAAAGAATCGATTCGCGTGGCAGGCTTTGTTTCGCGAAATGGAACGGAATGTCACGTTCGATTGTTCGCGCGTGCATTACGTACTAATTGCAAGTTCGAATTCTCCTTCGAACGGTATACGTGACGCCCGTAATGCAACCGCGATCTTACTCACGGCCGTATCGCGGTTGCATTAACAGCGAAAGTTTCTGCTGGTGTTTCGCACGCTCCGGTATTCCGCGGCGCGGGCGTGTTGCAAAACCGTCGCCGTCGGTTCTCCACGATTGATTCTGCCTGCAATCGCCATTGCCAGGGCGACGATTGTATTATAGGATAAATTCTCGTGATATTTTCATATCTTCGTTACATCTTAATATTTCTGTAAAAGGTTGAAACTGAAAGTTCAACATTTTATAGACGGCATGTATCGTGCCGGTAATAACTTCTTTGTGGATGTATGCACTTCTTTACAAGATATTCTATTTCACAAAAATGTGTAGAGAAGAGCCATTAACTATCGAAACTACGTCTTGGTGCCTAATAGTGTTTATATGTAAATTTTAAATATATTTTTAGTTTTATAAACTGCACGCTGATTACTGTTAGACTTGAAACGCATCATAAGCTGAAGCTGGAAATATAATATCTCAAGGTAAATTGATCAGTAATTTAATATTGATATGCTACAAGCATCTTAAAATACTGTTTCGTAAAGAATTTATTGCGAAAAGTTACTGGCGTTTCTCTACCAATTTATTTAAGCTGATTAGCTTAAAATATTATTGTATATTCCATTTCAATTATTTCCATTTCTATTTCAATTTCCATTAGAAGTTAAATTAAGGAGAATTTTTAAATTGAGAAATGTCTAAAATGGAAAATGTGATTTAACTTTTTCTTGTATAAATTACATAGTAATGAAAGCTGCTTCTCGGAATTAAATTTCTAGTGAAATGAAATATCTAGTCAGATTTGTTTTCCAGGGAAATGCTTTTAGTTTCGCACATTGTTTTGTAGCAAACAGTCTTTCGACGGTTTTTAAAATACTTCGTCATGTAGGTGACCGAAATAGAAGTACTTGAACGTACAACTTGCTTGGAGAGTAAACACGATCGTCGAATATCCAGCGAGTGAGATATACGAGTATGTTAAACATTGTATGGGGTCTACTATTTTTACGAGTAACGTATCACCACAAATCGCCAGTCTGCAAGTCTGATCGAAAATTATATTTATGCTTTAGAAAGAAAAAAATTAAAGTAAGATCAATAATTTAGCAGAGACTTAATTATTTTTTATTAGAATATAAAAATTTGAAATCTTATACATATGTATAATAGAGCTGATATGCGTGTATGTGTATAAGATTCTGCGTTAATTATTCAGATATCTAATTATGTATAATATATTTATATATTTGCTCTTATTTCTGCGAAATAAAATAAATTTTTCGCTAATAAAAATTGGCAAATGTTAAAATTAGAGTACGCTTTACGACGCTCAAAATCGTGCAAGATGCACGTGTTTCTCAACGAGCGCTCTCCCGCACGAGAGCGAAGCCGCATGCGGTGAAATCTATTTCGGTTCAATATTTTTAACGACCGCAAACGGAGTTGCGAGAAACACTAATGCTGGTAGAGTGGCTGTACACATAAACGTTATGTTTACACCGACCACATTCGAAGCTGATAGCGCGAAATTGTGCCAACGTTTCCAAACCATTTGTCTATGGAAAAATTTATTTCTCCAATCTCTAATCTTAAAAAATCTAATCTCTAACAGAAATAAATCTATAACAGAAATAAATTTAAAGATTCTCCAATAAAAAATTTAATAACATAAAAGTATATGGATATCTGAAGAATTAATTCAAATGTCAAGAAGAAATGCAAATATCCGCTACTTTGTGACGTGGCGATTCACATTGATATTGTACGTACCTTTGATTTATTCGAAGGAGCCTTACTTTTTATATTGTTAATTAATTTTGTTCATTAATGAACACTCGCAAACATTACTATTATTATCAGTTTGTTAAGAGGATAGTCTCGCTTTCGATACCATTTTTGTGTCCTATTTTAGAAAATTCTTTTGGAAAAATATAAAAACTATAACTTTTGTTTTAAACTTGGTGCATTTATTTTTTGATATTTGAATATTCTTTAATTTTTTCAAACATTAGGAAAGATATTTTTAGCAAAATCTGTATGGAAATGTTAAACAAACCGGGCCATTTTGTTGGTAATAATTTTAAAAACTGTTTCGAAAAAAAGCGTTTAAACTTTTGCAAATAATATTATATTATATTATACGTTAAAAAAAATTTTTGAAAGTTTCTTATCTTTAATCTGTTCTTTTTCTCAAAACTATTATAAAAAAATATATAAAAAATAATTTTTTTTGAAAATCAAAAAGCCTGAATATATGCATTAAAATATAATTATCGCGAATTATATTTTAATATATTATTATATTATTTGACGCAGAATTTTAGTTCTATATTCTTCCTAGGAAAATAGAATAACATCTTATATGATAAAGTAATTTGGAGTGGACTTTATATACTCGTATATTAGCAATATTTTTTTATTCCTCTTAAAAAGAGAATGATTTATATTTGTCGTGTTCAGTAAACCATATTTATAGTGTGTGTTTATCAGTCTATTAAAGATCATTCGAAGTCGATAAAAATAAACCAACCTCACGGAAAGATATGCGACCATCGCCATCCTCGTCGACCTCCTGGATCATCGCCTTGAGTCCAAGATGCGTCTGCGGTGCACCCAAAACTTCCATCATTCGCTTCAGTTCGGAGAGATCTAGGTAACCGTCGTGACCGTCATCGAATCTGTAATGAGCATTGCCGATTACAATTAGCAACATAAAAATTTTATCGTGCTTTTCATCTCAAACCTTCTAAAAAATAGGGACACCAGATTTTTGTATTGAATCCGGGAACAAATTTCAACTTTTTTGCGAAATATGTTAGCACATGAGAAATGGTAATCCATATGTAAAATTAATATTAATTGTATAAATTATTTTATTATTTCTGCTTAACACAATCTACACTATAGATAAATGAGAATTTAGTATTAAAAACGTTTTCAACATTTGTTATTTTTTAAATTACTATCAACATAAAAATGCAACACTTATTTTGTTCAGAGATTTAATTATATTTTTCTGAATTTTTTTATGTTTATCTTGTTTAGCCAAGTAGTAAACAATATTTTTAAAAATATTTTTAAAGTATTTGAAAAACAGTGTCTTAAAAACGTTAAAAATAATGTGTGTTAAGTTATCTTTATTTCATTAAAAAAAAAGTTATTTTAATAAAAAGATAATTTTTTAACATTTAGAAAACGTTTATTTTAACGTTTGAAAAAATGTGTCTTAATATTAAACAAATATATTTAAAACATTTCATAAATAATTATTTAAAAGACATTCTTTCAAATGTTAAAATACACGTTTTTTAAATGTTAAAAAATTATTGTCATTAAAATGAACGTTTATTTAAAGAAATAAAGGAGACTTATTTCATTATTTTTAACGTTTTTAAAAATATTTTTTTAATGTTTTAAAATATTTTTAAAAATATTGTTTGCTACTTGGGTAGCCTTCAACTTTCTTGTAAATTGGTTACAGCTCATAGAAAAGTTCATTACAAAGACCAATTTGACGTCTTCAGTCTTAAATCTATCTGAAATCAGTCCATATCTCGAAAATGTATTTGTATTAAAATATATTTTTAACCCCGCATAAATCCTCAGGCATAACTGACATATATTAGGCATTGAAAATTATTTGAGAATAAAATTATCTCTTCAAGATACGCGATAGGATACTTGGATTAATACGGTAAAGTAGTAATCTCTTTTGCTGACTAGCGAATATTTTACCACGACCTCCTTTCGCTGCGTGAAGTGGCATTTTTCAACGATTGACCCGCCAATAAATCATAGTGATGACGCTAGTCAATGAGACGCCGAGCTAAACGTGTCGTACGTGTATAGTCCGTCGACTCTTAATCAATTAATCATGATACCGCGCGCAATTTAATCGCCGGTCATGAATGCGGTTGCACGAAGGAAGAAAAATTTGGGACGATGTCATTACTGGCGAACGAGGCTCGATTATTAAACGAATCCGCCGGAAAAGTCGGTGAAGATTGCTCCGATCTTATCGTTGCCGTGTGTCTTTCAATTTCACAGAACTCGAGGAACTGTTACGGGAAATGACACAAGTTTTAACAAAGTTCGTTACAGTTTTTGTAACTCAATGATGATTCTGCGAAGTAAATGATGAAAGTGTGACACGTGGATAAAGTTGAAGCAGTGCAATGTGTATATAAACAGCGTAGTGCTAATCTCATTAAAAAAAGAATCATTAAATTGAAAATTTAAAAGTAATATAAATTAATATTTAATCTAATGAGGAACTAGTTTATTTAATTTTATCTGATATAAATTGAAAAAAAAATGGTATAATTATCCGGAGAAAAGTTTAGCAAAACAGTGTTACTTAACGTTATATTTTAAATGTATTCGACAAGACTTTAAATATCTTTAATTATTCGCAACGACATCTGCGATATTGCTCTTAATTCTAATTATTTTATGTACAGCTTTAAAATTGATGTCTTTCTCTTTTCAGTACAAAGAGTATGATTTGGAGAAAGAAATCGATTTAATTAAAATAATGATTTTAATTGGGGAAATCGGGGCTTGTTTCCTTCGGCAGTCAAACGACAGTCATGTTTCCCGTAACTGCAAAGTCGTAACACTGAGATTGTTTTAAACTCGGCCGTCATTAACATTCGTGACTTTCTTCGTATTTATTACGAGGCCGACGTCTGGTTGGCTGCAATGTAAAAGGCAGTACATTTAATAACTAGAACGTCTCTTGTAGAAAGCGGACAAAACAGGTTGACCAAGATTCTTATCTGTAGAAAAATTTGCATCTTTTCGTACGCGTAACTTTAGCCGTTGCCGATTTAACTGCCAATTCGAGACGCCACTTTTTCCTCCTTCTCTTCCTCCTCCACCAGACTTCGCGCGGCCGTAAATGTCGCGCTGCAAAAAGTTTCACTCCGGAATAACAGCGTGTCGTTGAGATTTTATTACGTGTTGTTCCGCGCGCATCATCGTAAACGCAAAATGCGAAAAAACGATATACCCCGATGACGCTTTCGCCCGCGCAATCGTTGAGGTAACTGTTTGACATTATTAGTCTCGCTCTTTACCTGCGGGAAATGTTGCAAAAAAATGTAGGCGTGTGTATGAGGTACTAAAGGTTAAGCGGATCACGTCCATGGCTGTTGTTAGAAATATTGAATCGTGCTGCAATTTTGTGTGCAATCAACGGGAATCTGTAATTCATGGAACTCTCGGCCGAGTGCACCGTGAGACAAAATCAATATATCTGAACAGAATTATCAAATTACAAACATGATGTGCGCTTACACTATTAACATTATTAATTAAATACTAAATAAGTTTTAGAGAGTCTCAAATACGGAATTAAGTAATACAAAAACTTATGGTCTATTCATTCGTTATTCACTTGTTTATTTATGAAATAAATGCAGAGTATAATAATTAAAACGTAGGTTAAGATAAATAAAATTATATGGAAAATCTAATTCTATATGGAAAATCTAATTCTTTGTTGATCCCCAAATTTTACGCAACGTTTCATAAAACACTCGCGAAAAAGCAATAAGGATGAACGCAAACGAAAGCAAGTGTGAGAATCCACTCTAGAAGCCCATATCTTCGTGTATCTATCTAGTCAGTATATTTTAATTATCGAGAAGCGTTTAGATACAACGAGAGTGAAAACAATTGAGGGAAAACGTGGGAACGAGTGTCGATATTCAAATTCTCCCAGGCAGGATGTCAATCTTATTTGTCGGTAACTCCGCGACCGGAAATTCGTGAAATCGCGACTTTCCGCGAAAGGGATGGAGAACACACTATATAGCGCGAGGTTGTTTTAGAGCGCGTTTTTATCGAAGCGTACAGGATTGAATCATTTATTAGTATCGACGAAGCTACCGTATGCTCGAAGATCTCTGCTAATTGTAAGAAATAAGGTATGAGCAAATGAAATATTAACCTTAGAATGCTACGGTGGTTGAATTTTCACTGAAGTGCTAATTCAAGTTTAATACAGTTTTCCTGTTATTACGATAGCTTAAAATAACATTTTATAAAGTACAAGTAAAATGAGCTGATCCTTGCTTCCGAAGTGGCAAGTAAAAATAGTCTTTTGTAGTCTTTTTGTACTTTTTAAACTACTGAATCTGATTCTGATCTCAAAATTTTAATTTGTCGAGAAAATATTAAAAATAGCACATTGAATATATGTATAAGAAGCTATTATGAGAATAATATGTTAATGAAAGTGTAAAACTATAGAGAGCAAAATATCTCTAAATTCTTTTTAGAATGAGTTTTCACTTTTCAGAGTAAAATTCCATTCCAAAAATTTAGAGACTATTTAAAAATAATATTAAGTAAAAATCGACCAATATGTGAACAATACAAATTAATAAGTGAAAAAGGTCTTATTCGGTCAAAACAGATCTTGGTGTTTAAAAATATATTTTTGCGCATATTTTACAATTTCCAGTAGCAAAATATTACAATAAAATACAAAATACTTTGGAAGAAAATACTTGAAATATATAATGAACAACAATGCTCTCAAGTGCCGTAATCAAGAATCATTCATCAATAATACCTTTGTTGTCAGATATTAATAATTTTTTGACTTTTTTATCGTATAAAACATAAACTGTAGAGATAAAAGCATTATCGTATTAAATATGAATTAACGCTTTCATAAACAATAATAATTTACGGTACTAGATATTTAATAGCTTTATATGTTGATTTTATATTTCAGGAGAAATTAAATTTAAGGTCAAAATTAGATTCAGCAGCAACAAAAAAATTATCATTTTTACTTGCTACTGCGGAAACTAAAATCAGCTCACTGTCCTTTTATTTACATTAAAATAGCGTTGATTCAATTATTCTAATATCTTATAATCTGCAAAGTAGAAAAAAGAGTAAAAAAGTTTTAATTTTGTGGGAAATTGTCACCTAGAGTAGTGTTAATGTAAGAAAGGTTTGAGTAATAATCCAATAATGTTAATATAGAGACGTTTGAGAAAATCTTGATCGTTAAATAGTTAATGGCAGATGACTATTCATTTGATTTCGATGAGCGATCGAATACAATAGTAAGCTTCTAAGAACTAAAATTTTACACAAGGATTGTAAAAACAATGTATAATAAAAGGAACTAAACTACGACTGGCGTTAACAAATATCACACGATGTCATAAATCGATAAAGAGCAATCACGTTATATTATATAACCGGCCTATATGTATTATATGGCGGGACGTAACTATCGCAGGTTAAAGACCACTTGCATGACAAACCAGTCCTTCCAACCACCGCAATTAACGAGCTCCCACAAAAATCGACGTGGCCTTTATAGAAAATGAGTATCGTTTAAGCTAGTTCAACATAAGTGGAGTGTAATTTGCTAAATATTTTATTCTTTCAGTCTGGATCGGCAATTGCAAAAAATTCGTTACGTCGCTGTAACGTTCGTTATTGTATCTATTAAAATATCCGCGTTTTATCATGATCCTAATTAAGCAAGACATTGAAAAATCGACCCGTCGTTCCGCCGGTATTTTCGAAGTTCGTTAGAGGAGTAGGACGTTAAAGAAAATTGCTTCCGCATTAGTTAACGACGTTACTGCGAGAGGCGCCGGAAATTGAAGCGATGTAGGCATGAAACCATCTGGATCCTTTCAATCAGGAGGAATTGCAATTATTCTGTCGGAAAGGTCAATATTTGCCAGGATCTCGCTGCTTCGGGCAATTAAACGTTCGAACAAAAATCTGTCACGTTCATTAAACTTTATGAATACATACATATCTCACGTTGGAGCATTATGTAACTGTTGTCGCAAACGTTACAAGCGTAATAGCTAATTTCAACTTTATTGTATAATCTGGCGTTCGTCACTGCCAACATTAAAATGAAAGTTGAAGTGAAACAATGAATCATGATCGAAATGTTTCTTATTTTCTCTTTGAAATTATCCGCGAAAATTATGCATTTTAACATTTATATAATAAAGGAACAGATAAGAAACGTAGATAGTAATAATTTGATTGAAGTTGTTCTTTTATTTCTCTGCAGGCACATTAGGTATCAACAAGTAATATGATTGTCTTTTTTGCCCTTTCTTTTTTGTGTTCTCTCCTTCACTTTCTTTCAAAGTTAGAGAGCTATCACGGAGCGAGAGGATAGTCGAAGGTCGAGGTCGCATTTTTATAAGTACAGTTAAGCGAGGAGATCAATAAAAGTAGCAATGAAGGAAGATAAAAGCGATGAGTAGTATGTACTTAAAATCAATGCTCCATTAATAATGCTCTCTTCCCTTTTAATCGATAAATGCGTCTCGACGACCTAAATATATTAATACCTGTCGATTAATGTTTAAAGTCAATTTCACAGTGCTGAATAATAACAGTATATAAATGTTTTCTCAAAACATTTATATATTGAAAAAAATTTACTAAAATTAAAAAAAATGTTTTAAAATTAAAAAGTATACATTCACAGTCGTATGCAAACACATGATTTATTAAAATTAAGGAAAATAAATTTTTTATTTTCTTTAACTTTAGTAAATCCTTGATTTTTTTTAATACATCATGTGTTTGCATATGGCTGTGAATGTATTTTTAAAATTTTTATATTTATTCTCAGTGTAAAAATAGAAAAATTCATAATGCTGTTTATCGTGATTAAGTTTTCAAATGAGGATTCAGAATATTATGAGTTTATTTCCGACTGTGAATATCATTGTTACATCACTTTATTATGAATGATTCGATACCCGATTCTTGCCGCACGACTGATCATCGCTGTCGGTTTTATCGAGAACTCTCCTCGGACAGTTTTAATCGGGTAAATAAAACGCGCTTCAATCAACGTAGATTATGCTGAGGCGCCCACGTAAATGCAACGCGATCGTTACCACGCTAAATATATCACGGATTTGGATTGACTTTGCGAAAGCTTAATTAAGAGCTGCATATAGCGAGGTAAATAGTTAAAAATTTTAACAAATTCATCTCTCGTTATTTTTCTCGGAATTGGTTTTATGAAGTCAAACATTGTTTAATAACCGCATGATTAATATTAACATAGTTTATAGATTATAGTTTTGCTTCGCGCGCGTTATCAACTATTTAATGATGCTGTCCTAAAAAAAATTACTTCTTTAATATTTATGATCATTTTATGAAGGGAAGAAAACGTTTCATCCAAGAATTTTCTTGAGTGCTTAATTCACGATGCAAAGAATTTATGAACATTGTTTGCATAGAAAAACATACTCATTTTGACAATATTTTTAGTTTTGAAATGTTGAAACAAGATTAGCGTTAAACAGACATAATTTATTTTTACATGAAGAAATTTTGTATAATTTCATGATAAAAAATATATTCTCATTACTCGATAATAAAATTTTCATAAGTTGAGCGGAAAAAAATATCTGAGAAAATAATATCTTCAAGCCAAGAATTAAAATTTTTTAATATTATTATTATCAAAACAATTATATTGTGTTTTTTAGATGATTATTATAATATCAAAATAAAAATAGAGAATATTCTTTTTGTTGAAATTTTAAATTTGAAATTCTTTAAAAAAGAATGAATTATATTGAAAAGTGAATTAGAATAAAGAATGAATTAGAATGAAGATTATATTTTATGCAAGATTATATCATTGTTTTATATTAATAGAATGATTTAGAACTTTTCATTTTTAAAGTACCGTACTTCTGACTTAATTCTAACAATTTTTCCTCTATCAAAATTTTACACATGATGATATGGGCATACATATGCATACATGTTTTTATACAACCACACACATGCACACACAATCTTTCTGTTATTTACTATTTCTTTGTAAAGATTCAATGTCTTCATTCTGTTACAGCTTGATGAATAATTTCACGATCGTAAATAAGCAATAAGATGACATGTCACATTTCCACATGGCAAATCTTCACCGTAATAATAATAGCAATAGGCCAGTACGTAATAACTCAGAATTTTTTTCTTTCTGATAAATTGTATCACGTAATGACACTTTCATGGATTTACTGTTAGCTACAGTTAAATTATTAGGTATAAGAAGACCCACTAGAGACGAAGTGAATTTGGACTTAATTTGAAAATCTATTTTAATGATCACCATTTAATGACTGAAATCATTCAATCTCTCCTGTTTCGTTTTTATTAAGAACACACGCGTTAATGACACACTGTCCAACGAACATAAATAATTTTAAAAGTGTAAAGGAAGATTCGTACACAAGAAAGAAGTTCTTATCAAGTTTTTTTCAACATAAGAAGTTCTTATCAAGGCTTTTAGCTGAGCATTTAGCTGAATATTTTAGTAACTATCTTTCAACTATCTTTAGTGTTGCCTGGTTGTCAAGCAACAATCAGCTTTTCATCAAATTTTTAATCAGCTGTTAATCTTTAATAGTCTTTAATCAGACTTTTGTCTGATTATAGGTTTCGAAACAAAAAAGCAAAAGCTCTAAATTTTTGGCCTATTTTTCGCATATGTTAGGCAAATGCTTTTAATTAGGCGTTTTCATAATCAATACACAGGGTCTTCCAAAAGTGTGGAAACACTTTAATGTTTAGGAAACTAAGTATTTCCGAAAGTGTTTCAGATAAAAGTTGTAGGGTTTAAAAATATCTATTTACTGTTCCTATTAGTTTGACTTTGGGTGGTGTTGCCAAAGTCAGGTCAATGTCATATTGATTTTTTTTAATTGAACATTCTTTTTTTCAAAACACTATAATAAAGTTTACTTCCATTAAATATTTTCCGAGTTGTGAAGCTTGAATGTTGCAGTACCGTCGGCATTGACATTATCCAAGGTCAGTGTTGCGCTTAGATAACTTAAAATTTATCTAGATAAAGATAAGATAAGTTATGTGTAAATGTATCTTAGATAAGATAAAGATGATTTAATTTTAATTTATCTAGATAAAAGATAAAAAATATATAGTTTTATCTAGATAATTTTCAGATAATATCATTATTAAGCAAAAAATAATTTAGGATATGAAATATGTTCATATTTTTATTTCTAATTCAATATTTTTAAAAAACAAAAATTCTTCAAATAATTATACTAACAAAAAATATTTCTCGTTAAATTTGAATCAATAGGCAAATAAAACTCAAAATTAAAAATAGAAATATATAATATAAATATAATTCACATTATATAATGACTGACAAAATATCTTGTAAGTTTTCAAATTTATAGTTTTGAGGCAATTTTTATGTTATACTACTATTGATCTGAACTGCGTTTCGATATATATTGTCAGTACTAAAAGTCTATAGTTGACATTACGTACTTATTTATAGATTTTTAGTACTGGCAATAAATTTTACAATTCTTGAAAAAATCTGTTATGATAAATGGTAATTTGAAGGCTAAGGCTAAACACAATACTTCATTCTCGTTATTCGCATTAGCTTAGATAATTAAAAAAAAATAACATTTATTTTATCTAAGATAAAGATAAAAATTATGTACATTATAATAATCTAGATAAAGATAAGATGAAGTTATTTCTTTATCTAGATGATTATCTAGATAATTTTATATAGATAACGACAAACACTGTCCAAGGTGTACATGAAGGTTGCCCGGTCAGTTTTGTACCTCTTTTGTGTCGGATTTACATACATAACACAAAAGAGATGTAATTCGACCGGGCAACCTCCGCATGGTAATGTTACACCTTGGGTAGTGTTAAATTAATACCAACGGTATTATAACTTTCAAGCATCATAACTCGAAAAGTACTCAATGAAAATAAACTTCATTATAGTGTTTCTCGACATCAGCTATTAGATTCTGAAATAAAAAATAGGGTGTTTTATTTAAAAAAATTGATGTGACTTTGACGACGCCACCCAAGATCAAACTGATAGGATCAGTAAATAAATACTTTTAAACCCTACAACTTTTACCTGAAACATTTCTTTCGAAAATGCTTAGTTTTCTAAATATTAAAGGGTTTCCACACTTTTGTAAGAGTATATGACAACTGTAGCATTGCTCAACTCAAGAACACACTGCTATATAATTAATACAAAAATAAATTTTAATTATAAATAATAAGAAAAATGAAATGATAAATTATTTAAAATTATTCTAAGCAAATATAAGAAAAAGTGATAGATTTTTTAAATCTATGCTAAATACATTTAATAATTATTTTTTCTAATAATTTAAATTCGTCCTTGAATCTGTGCGTCGCGTGTTATGAGAAAACAGCTATAAAGTGAAAAGTACAGGTAATAACCATAAACACCGACCGGAAATATTTCAACCAAATAAATCCTAAAGGAAAAAATATTATCCCAAATAGCAACCTGTTTATATTATTGCTGGCATGTTGCTCGCAATCATATGTGTTGCTAGATTTGCAGCAACTGATTGTGAGTTCACATTTTTGTTAATAAATGATGTCTCCACGATGGCAACTTTGAGTAGTAACTTGCCAGCATTTCTTTTTTTTTATCAACAAATATCTAGAGTATTATATTTAGTTTTAAGATATTTCATAAATAAAAATTGTTTACAGTAGACTAAGCATTTTTTAAAATGTTGGAATATGATAAAGAATTCTTTGCATATCTTTGGAATATTTGAAATGGTCTCATTTCCATATTCTATGTATTTCCATATGTATTCATAAAGTATTTTTTAATATATTTTCAGAATATTCTAATATTCTCGACAGATATTTATAAAATAATCATAAAATGAGTTTGTTATTTGGATAATTTTTTGTTTATATTGTTAATTTGATACTAACATTTGATACTGTTTTCTTTCTGTATGGAAAGCACTCTGTGTTCTAGACGCCTTTCCGCCTCGTCTCACTCTTTATTAATTGCTGCAACGCGGTGGCGCAGGACATGTAATTATTACAACGCGGCGACACCGTTGCGCTTCTGATCTCGTTATCGTGGCGCCGCGATATCGCGATCGTTCCGCCTCGGACCATGCAGCCCGGTGATGAGCGTATCGTTCTCCACGTTTCGTTTTCCAGGAGTAGCTCGAAGGAAACCGGGTCAAGGTAACACACGACGTATTCGCCTGGTCCCGTTTATCCTTGTTTTCCAAGATCGATACGGCGCGGCGCGGCGGTGGTGGCGGGGAATGGTAGTCCTTCGCAGAGAGATGAGAAACGTCACTGCGACGAATTGGCAAAGTGCCGAAGACGTGACGAGGACGAGGACGAGGATGGCGTGAGCTTTTTTTCTTCCACATTGCAAGATCCAGGATAATCACAACGTATAGCTGTGATCTACTAAAAAATTTTTAAGGAAAAACGGAGATTTGGAGCAATATCTCTATAAGCGCTACAATATTATTTAATATTATATAATATTCCTGAAATATTAATAAAAAGTGATTATATGTCTACTCTTGATACTATTATATGAATATTATATGAGAAGTAAATAATATTATTTACTTCAATATTTTAAATTATCGGAAACATTACAACTTGTAAATGTAATAATTATAAATTTATGAATATTTTATATATAACATTGATTTTTGAATATTACATTGATTTTTGATCATAATAATATTTGTAAAACATTTTCATAATATTTCACGAATATTAAAGTAATGTGTCACGAATATTATGGAAAAACCGACATATAACATCAATATAATATTCTCATAATATTAAAATAATATTAAAAATATTGAATAATATTCTCGAAATATTATTTTAATTTTTAATAATATTCCTATATTCTAGGAATATTCTAGGAATATTGTGTGCTTATAGGGATGGAAAATTGCGAAGTTTCGAAATAGAAATTTAATAGTCCCATTTAAAAAATATTTTTTTTATTTATATATGTACATTTTAATACTAAAAGTGGGTAACGTATTACTAGTTCTTACGGCGGGGGGGGGAGATTGCAAACGGTAACGTTAATTTGATGTGTGAAATGAAAGTTAACTCGCTTAATAAAATATCAAGATAAAATTCATATTTCGCGCTTATTCCGAAAGCCTGAAGATTTCAATAGTTGATTAACATCTTTTGTTAATCATCACATTCTATTACAGGTAATAAATACTATTTTATTCGCGAAAGAAGAAGTTATAGTCCCGTTTAAGAAAAGAAACGTGCCGTTTTTTTTCCATTCTCAAAGCTTCCGCCTATTCTATAATAATTAGTATCTTTTCTCTATGAGAGATACAGCGATTAGTATGTGAGATTGCGAGCAAAGGAGTTTATACGGCGCGCAGATTAGAAGCCGTTTTTCTGCGAAGCCGAAGAAGTCACGACGCGTATTGTGAACCGTGGAAGCGTCTCCTAAACGGGGATAAATGTCGTCTATGAAAAACGTCGTGCATCTTCCCATCAATGAAACATGAAAAATGTCTAGCTAGACGTCGCTGCTAGGAATACCGAGTACCTTCCATCGTGGCGAGTTGAGCTATAGAATAAATTCTTATGCCGTTTGTATATTCGGAACGCGCGATTTCTTTGAACGATCCACAAGAAATAACAGCTTGTCGTGCCGATGTAAAGATTATCCCGACCTTTGAAAAATTCAAAAAAATTGAAGGATCTATATTAAAAATATTATTTGAAATACTTCTATCTAATTATTTCTTTATCAGATGATTCGCGAAGAATCGCGGTACACTGACAATGAGAAAAAAATATTTGGTATTTGTGACTGTAACTGTAAAATAGTTATGATTAGGAGCTTCATTTTTATAGTTGTTATTGCTACAATGTTAGTACTAATAACCATTTATAGTTCTACTAATAAAAAAATTTTACTATAAATTATGATAATGTCAAATATTAAAAATAGTAAAATCTGAAGATATGGATGGTAAAAATAAAATAAACGTTTTTATATAGTTAATTAAATTATAGTGAATATAACTATTTTTTGGCATTAGCTTACTCTCTCTCTATTTGCGTAATAACTATAATAATAGCTATAATTTGTATTAAAGCAGTGGTATAATGTAATATATAGTTGGCTCCGAAAAAAACTATAAATTATAGTTAAATTATAGTAATTGTAATCATTTTTTCTTTCAGTATACGTGAAAAGATATTCGTGCATGAATATTCCGCGTGAGAACAGTAGAAAAATTACGAAAGATTTGAAATAAAAGTGGAATGTTCGTTTTTTCACGGTATTCGTTGCTTTCTACATGGAGCTATCGATTCCGAGAGTACGTATCTTGAATGCACATGTGCATTCACCTACTTCAGCGGCGAAAGGGTTAAGGTCATCGTTACTCCGCTAACACGTATAAAGGCGAATCGATCACTTCGCTGTATCATTGCAACGGGGAAAGTTATGCGCGCGTTCAGTCGAGCTGTGGAAATCTCGGCTTTCGACCTCGTGCGAGTCACGGTGCAAATCGATAGGAGTTTCTCAATAGAGAGTACGAACGTATTCTTCTGGCGCTATTCCTTCACCTGATCAAAAGAGTACACCTGAAATAAGAGTTTGGTAATAGCTACAAAATGTTGAGTATATATATAAATAATGCCAATTACATATTTAGTTAATACAGGGTGTTCGGAAAGTGCCGGGACCTTTTAATATTTCAGAAACTAAGTATTTCCGAAAGAAATGTTTCAAACAAAAGTTGTAAGGTTTAAAAAGATCTATTTACTGATCCTATCGGTTTGACCTTGGGTGGCGCCGTCAAAGTCAGGTCAAAGTCACATCAATTTTTTTAAATGGAACACCTTATTTTTTATTTCAAAATCTAATAGCTAATGTCGAGAGCTTTTCAAAACACTATAATAAAGTTTACTTTCATTATTTTACGAGTGATGAGGCTTGAAGGTTACAGTACCGCCAACATTCTACGTAGAGGTTGCCCGGTCAGATTTATACCTCTTTTGTGTTGGATTTATGTACATAACACTAAAGAGATGTCATTTGACCTTGCAACCTCCGCATGGTACACCTTGGGTAATGTTAATGCCAGCGACACTGTATATATAACTTTCAAGCATCATAATTCGAAAAGTACACTAACAATAAGAGAAAAAATTGTAGTGGTAAAAATTGTGGTGGCAACTATAAGGGGATAACCATATATACAAATCTTGTTAATAGAATTATAATATATAGTTAAATGCACTATATTATAGTTATTACAACTATATTAAGAAAACTAATAAAAAATAGTTGTAATATACTATAATTTAGTAATTATAATATAGTTTACTTAACTGTATATTATAATTCTATTAACAAAATTTGTATGGTTGTCTCCTTATAGTTGCCATCGCTACAATTTTTTCTCTCAGTGTACTTAATGAAAATAATCCCCATTATAGTGTTGTGAAAAGCTCTCGACATTACCTATTAGATTCTGAAATCAAAAATAGGGTTTTCTACGCTTGAAAGTTATAGTATGCGGAGGCTGCATGGTCGAATTATATCTCTTTTGTGTTATGTATGTAAATCCGACACAAAAAAGATATAAATCCGACCGGGCAATTTCTACGTAATACAACTTGAGTAATGCTAATGCCGGCGGTATTGTAACTTTCAAACCTCATAACTCGGAAAACACTTAATGAAAGTAAACTTCATTAAGTAAAAGTATTTTACTTAATAAATTAATCTTACTTTTCTAAATATTTAGTAAGTATAATCAAATTTAGTAATATCTACAAAATATTTAGAAAAATAAAATTATTCTTGATTATGTTAACCAAATATTATATCTAATGGATTGTATTTAATGGCTATTATTTCTTTTTTCAGTGTATTACACTGAGAAAAAGATATTTGATATTTGTGACTATAATTGAATGTTAAAATAATTATGGTTAAGAATTTCTTTTTTTTAGTTATTAGACTGCTTATAATATTTATAGTGATATAACATACAACGTATTACACTGATAAAAAAAAATTGCAATCGCTATAATTTAAATGTAATTGACATTGAGAATGACTAATTTATAGTCATTTTAGATATCAACTATATTTAAATTGCAACCTTGTTTTGAAAGTGTAATATTTGTCACGTTGTATGTTATTATTACTAACATTATAATAGTAATAAAACTAAACAAACTTTCTAACTATAATTATTTTGTACTAATAGTATTTATATTTCTATTGAATTATATCATTCGATATCGTGTAATATCATTAACACAGTATTTAAAAACTGTACGGAAATTAATTTTTAAACGACAAAGAAAACAGAATTATTTGCACGATAATTATCGATTCGCGTATGTACATTACTTTTTGGTTGAGAATTAAATCTTTCCAATCAAATGACCGGAACACTACATTCGGCAGTGGTACAGGATGCAAGGGTCATCCAGAGCAGCGGATGTCACGTCGACTTCCGAGCTCTTTAAATTATTTATAGAGTTTAAACGATTAATTGAGACGAGAGTTTTTGGTCCACAACTCGACCGGAGGGTCAACCATGGGGTCTAATTTCGGGCTCTTCAACCGGCTTTCTGTGAATTCCCGAGCAGGAAATTTATCGAGAATAGTGAGCACGACGAAAAGCCACTTTCGACTCTGTCAGTTAGTTCATGTTGCAGGAAATGTTGGATAGATAATGCAACCGCAGCCTACGTGAATGCATCCGAGTATCTACTATCGCATATCACCGAACTAAAACCGCAGTGAGACATCGTATATTTAGCCTGCTTGACGATAGAACATCTGACCAGTGAATATATCGGGTTACCGATTAGGAAAAAATTACGTTCCCGTTAAACGAGAAGACAGGATACGTTTGTATTGGATCGTCGATAAACCACGATAAACAGGTTGATAGTCGCACTTTTGTTGTGTCCAAATAAATTGCGCTCGCGAAATCTTTTACAGTGTAAAAAAATTACATTCCACTATTAATCTTTCGCAAACCAAGTAAAAAGAATCAACACGACGAATCATGTGGGAGGTCTCATATTATATTTTATACTATAACTTCACTATAAGTATACTAATTTGGTACGACAGTAATTCCACTGTCATAACATCGATTCTTATCTCTTAGAGTATAAAATTAAAATGAAAAGAGAAGAATAAAAAGAGAACAATAAAAAGAGAAGAATGTTTTAAAACAAGAAAACAAAAGTAATGAGAGTTTAAATCTTGTTGAAATGTCACATCCTATCTAGTTCATTGAAGGTTAAAGGTATATTTACATATGTAAGAATAAAAAGTTCCATCTTACAAATAAAATGATTTTTCTTTATAATAATTGAACAATTTATAAAAGTAAATTTATTATTAAAGTTAAGTTTATAGAAAAATATTTACATAATAATTCATCAACAAATTACGTACAATTTCTTTAAGTCTCTATTATTAAACGAAAATTTTATTAAAATTTAGTCAAATTTTATTAAAATTTTACAACAATGTTGTAATTAAATTTTTCTAAAAATATTATAAAATTTTTCGAAGTCCATATTATACCACGACTACAATTTTGAGGATAAATTCCAAGAGAAAATTCTTTCCGTGTAGATATTATTAATCGAGAAGTGATGCATTTTAATGAAGCAATAATCAAGAAATAGATTTGCTAATGCTTTGATATGTTATATACGCTGGAATTCTCGTTTTATTCTGCACTCATTACGTAATGTTCCACTTTGCAACCGATTTGGTCCTAGATCCCGATGAATGATAGACTTTTCCTTTCTGTTTAAATAGCCGCGAGGGAAAAACCTCTTGATAGCGGTACGAGAGTTTCTCTGTTGCCCGCAGCGCGCACGTGCGTGTTCTGAGTGCGTGCCGCGATTCGTCATCCGGAAGGACCGATGATTGTTGTGCGTTCATGTCGCGCGCTCGAGAAGTCGTCCTTGTCTTTTCGCCACGAAACCGGTTACCTTTGCAATCTCGGGCCTCGATAAATCGTAGGAGTGCGGCGACATATTTTCTCTGAAATACCTTTTCTCTCTTCTTTCTTCTTTCTCGTCACGATATCACCGACTCAGAATATTAAATACTTCACCTTCCAGCGAAGGGTCAGGGTCACATTTTTAACCCGAAAAAAAAATCTTTTGTTCTCTTTTATATATCTTTTATTTAAAACTTATGCAATGCGCTTGGAATAATAATTTTGAAATAGTATAAGATTTTTAATTTCTGATACATTTGATTTTATAAATTTACCGCTTAACGATATGTATGTGTCACATCTCAAAGTATTACCAAGAATTTAAAAATAGATTGTTTCATAGATTGTTCTATTTTTATGTTTGAGTATTGCGTAAAATTTGAACATGATTCTTTTATTGGCTTAAAAGTTTAAAATTTAATTTTTTGTTTGTTCTTGAATCTTATATGAAATCGCGTTTTGTAGCATTTATTTGCAAATTTGATGAAGTAGTATTACAAATTAAATCAATTTTTTATATATATTAATAAAACTTTAAAACATGATTGTTTTTGCTGCATTTATTTGTAAATTTAAAGGAGTAGTATTATGAATTAAATCAATTTTTTACATATATTAAAACTTTAACAAATATTCGTGCAAAAGTTCATTTAGATCCACTTATTCGTTTAAAAATTATTTAATTAAAACTACAGCAGAACAGAGTTAGTTTTGCTGCATAAGCCATAAACTATTGTAAACCACATTTTTTGTTTTCTTCTTTCTCAGCTGATTTTGAGGCCAAAATTCGGATATATACAAACAAAATTTTTTAGGGAAAAAAAAGAAAAAAGCTAAAAAAGTTTTAAATTTCGATAAGTTTTATCTGGTAGAACTAAATATCCTTAATTTAGTCTTGGTCATATTTTCTGCTTCTAGATTTCCAATGATCTCATAATAAAGGACGAATGACATTCCTGGGAAATCGACATTCGTTCAGCTAAGTGTCTTCCATATGGTCGCCATTGGCTGCAACACGTTTTTGAGATTTATTAACGGAGAACGCAAGAAACGGAGACGTAGTTTCCCGAGACGAAGGTGCGCCGAGAAAAAAGAAAATCGCAAGAAGAATCGTGGAGAATTGCACGCTCGGTCATTACGAAACCGCGAACGCCGAGAGATTCGTGACGTGCATTGCTTCGGGAGAAGAAACGCAAGCTGCGCCAAGAGGGCAGACGACCTCGGGGTCCGTGCGGGCCTCATGCCGCGTCCCCCGTCGTCACGGTCCCCGATACCTACGCCCTTTGTGTCTCGCAGAGTAGGTAGAAATTTTGAAGTCAACGTGGTAGCAGGTTTGACAACGGTCGGAGTAGTAGGGTGGGTGCTCCGGATACTCAGGTACTTACGAAGCTATTTGCAAGGATGAACACGGAGCGTCCACTTGAATAAATCACATGTACATAAATTATATACATCGTTTAATGGAGAGACAATGATTGGACTTTTATTTGACTAAAGGGTAAATGGTCCAATTATTGACAGTGTCCCAAATACTGGAAATTCGATCTAAAATGCTTTCTTTTAATTAGGAGATTGAAGTTTTAATGAAATATTATAATAATGAGTAGAATTCTTAAGAATAATATCAAATATAAGTAAATATATTTATGTAATAATATAGCCTTTGCCAAAATTATTAGGCACCATATTTTTTAAATACTTTTAACTGAAAGGATTTAAACAGAAATTCAAATGTGAATTATCTTTAGTTTCAAGAATTCTTTAAATTTATGTATAGTTTATATATAATGCCAGTAATCAATTTAAAATAATACAAATAAAAATGTTCAGATAAATGAAAAAGATATAGGTGCCTTATAATTTTGATTAAGGCTGTATAATTTATGAATTTAAATAATTTCAGATCAAATTTCCAATATTTGATACACTGTCAGTAATTGGGTCACTTACCCTATTTGTGTCTTCTACACAGCTATTTATAATTTTGCCACCTAACATCTAAGTGACAGACAGTTTCGTGGGTTCCGTAATGAAGTCCGTTATCGCAAAAGGTGCGCATGATGCGGCGATTAAGCGACGATGATAGCGCGCAGCGGGATGTTGCCCGATTAGCTAGGAAATCTCGCGAGACGTCGCGTGAGAGGGTCTTCTTGTATATTCTGAACCATTGAACCCGCAAAGAGATTCTAATGAAGACGTACCGCGTGCGAGAGAAACCCGTAGACAACAACGTATATTAACGTGATGATATCGCGTGCGGCTTAACGCTCAGCCGCACAAATCGGCGCAGCCGATCGCCGAGATCGTAATAATATCAAGCTCGATCGAACTGGTGAAAAGGAAATTCGTACATAATAATTAAATTTCCTTTACATCGAATAGCGTATCATTAGCAAGGCGAACAGCCATTCTATAAAGAATGAGTGTGCAATTATGTAAGTAAGATAGGCACATTAGATAAGAAAAATACGTAAAATAGATACTGCCTTGCATATCGCCCCTTTAAATCACACTATATTTTACATATGGAGAAAAATAATTTTACTATTGCAGCAAAATTGTTTTTGTTATTGTATATTTGTAGCGGCAGGAACAAAATTCAGTTGGCACAACTAATTTTAGAAATTATTCGTCAATAGAGCAGAATCTGTTTTGTTGCTAAAACTCGATAAACGCTACAATATTTCAAGAATATTATACGAATATATTAAAAATTAAAATAATATTAAAATAATATTTCTAAAACATAATTCAATATTTTTAATATTATATTAATATTACGGGAATTTTGCATTATATTATATAATGTTATATGTCCGTTTTTATATAATATTCGTGGAATATTATTTCAATATCCGTGGAATATTACGAAAATGTGCTACGAATATTATTTTGGTCAAAAATTAATGTGAATTATTATGCATAAAAAAATATTCATTAACTTTATAATTATTTTATTTAAAATTATAATATTCCCGATAATTTACAATATTGAAGTAAATAATATTATTTACTTCTCATATAATATTCATATTATATTAATTAATATTTCAGGAATATTATTTAATATTAAATAATGTTGTAGCGCTAATAAGGAATAGAAAAAAATTGTTGAATGTATTTGTCAATGTATTTGGTTAATTTATTGTTAAAGCAAAAAAATATATTCTTAGCAAAAACTTTTGTTATTAGAGCAAAAATACTATTGCTCATATTATTTCTCTCTCATTTCGTTCAAAAATAAATTTCTTACAGCAGAATAATTATTTTAGCAAACTTATATCTAGCAAATATTAATTAGTATTCTTTAACTAATCTATTAGCTGTTCACTTAATAACTAATAGATTTTGCTATAACGCGCATAAATTCTGCTATGCTAGTTAATTATTTTTTTCGTACACTTTTTTTTAAAGAAGTTATAAGTTAATTTTAACATGTTTTTATGACTGAATAAATCATTGAAACAGGTTGCAAGTGAATGATATTTCTCGATGATATCGGTTAGATGGAATAAATTTGTTCGCAATCATGCGAGCGTTTGATTCGAAAGTGTTTGCCGTCAATAATGTTTCGTCTCAATGATGATAAACCTTGTGACACGAAGGAACATTTATCTCCATCTGATTATACGTGCGTGTCATATTCCAGGCTGACTCGTAAAAATAAACAGCTAGGTTGAGTACGCCTATTAAGTTGATAATACTATATATAGCTCAAACGTTAACAGTCACAGGTACGTTTAAGCGAGACACTAAATTGCGACTGTACTTCACGTTACAAAAAATTATTTAGATTTCTAAAATTTAATTATATTTAATAAAATTTAATTCCTAAAAAACCAAGAGAACGAAAACGAAAGAAAAAAGAGAAAGCCTAAAAGTTTTATATAAATATTTTATAATAATTGTAAAAATGTAGACATAAATCTATTACAATTTAATCAAATGTAATAATACTCGTGCATGTACGGAAAAAAAGTTATATTAACAGAACTTATTAATTGAATAACAACATTAATCAAATAATATATTTTATTAAAATAAAACGATGATATATTTATTTATTTCATTAATTTATTTAGTTTTATGTTATTGAATTTAATATTTTTATTAAATTGAAGATTATTTTTAATTAAATTGTTGATAGCGAATGCTCTTACATCTTTTTTTATCGTGTTTGTATGAATAATATTTTATTTTGTATTAATACTCTGTAATATAAAATATACACAGTAGAAAACATTTTATATTTATATTAAAATCAGTCCTTATTAAAATTTTTGACTTTTTGACATACCTGCATGTTAATTTTACATATGATTGTGTTTAAATATTCTGTATTAAATTAATATTAAACATTCTTATTATTAAAATAACCCAATTTAAGGACAAATATTATATTACTTTATTTCTTTTAATTCTTAATTCTTATTTCTTTATTAACAAGGCATATATTGCAATCAGATAATCATATTTGGAATATAACAAGTATACTAACGTACACATAGTAGGAAGCATTTTATATTTACGTTAAAATCCGAGTGTTACTTTTACATGGTGTGATTGTGTTATTTTAATATTTTATGTTAATTGATATTCAACAGATATAAACAGATATTCTTAGTACGAAAATTTATGGGTAATACAATTAATCAATAAATGAACAAATAACATAAAAATAATGTAGTTTTAAAACTTAAATTCTAATCACGATAGCACATTTATTAAATTATATGACGAAATGTTGCATAAAAATTATAATCAGCAATTATGTAAGTTCATTTACAAAAACAGATGTAGAAGTATTGACTTTTTATAAAATATTGATAATTGTTTGCTCAATTAACTTCTAAATAGTATTTCGGTAAAACTACAATGATATTGTGAGTCATCTTGGTAACATATTTATAAAATTAAATTTGGAAAGAAATTGTTCAATAATTAAGAAAAATATTTGTAGCTGTCTTATATATAAAATTTAGAAATATATAATTAATCCAAATACAAAAATGAACAATTATTTCTAAATTATAATGTAGAAATATTACACATTCAGCATGGTAACATTTTAAATAAAGAATCAAACGGTTTTTTAAATAATTGTAAAATATTTGTCTCAAAAAATTTATCTGATATTGGATAAATAATATTTGAGATAAATAATATAAATTTGAGATATAAATATTTTACAATTATTTCAAAAACTGTTTGATTCTTCATTTAAATGTTATAAAATTTAAAAATTATGCTGAATATGTAATATTTCCACATTATAATTTAGGAATAATTGTTCATTTTTGTAAGCGCGTATTTGAATTAATTATATATTTCTAAATGTTTTACATATAACATAGCTACAAATAGTTTTCTTAATTATTGAACTTTAAAGACTTTATTTCGACAAAACTGTTGCGTTATAACGTATTAACTTAGCGCAATTATTCAAAATTTTCGTCAATTCGTGAAACTATTATTGTATAATATTCGCACAATGCCTATCAGGGAAGGTAAATAAATAAAATATGAATAAATATTGGCATATTATAAATGTTAATTTCACTTATTTTTAGAAATATGCTTCCACAATTTGTTTTCAAATTGTATCAAAGTGTTACAGTTTTCGGGTTACTTAGTTTTTCACTAAATATTTGTGTTGCTTTTCTAACATGTTCAAAATTTGAGCGGACCATTTGAAACATGCAATATATGTTAAATTTAACACAAATTTTCCAATTATGTAACAATAAAAATATATAATCTTAATAATTGTAATTTGATTTCAATCCTTACAATCCTTTTAAATTCTATTTTCAAATTAAATTATTAAATTGTAATCTCTCTCGTAGAGCTAAATGCCGCCGCGACGTCAACTCCTATCATCATTAATATCTTTCGATCGCGTACAAATAAAAAAAAGTGAAGAAAGTGAAGAAAGCGAAGATGCTCACCTGTTGAAGGTCTGCTCGTACTGCTTGATTTCACGGCGCGACAGCTCGTGGAATTCCGTGTAAACGTTCACGAACTTGTATTGCTTCTTCACCTCTTTGCCCTCCTCGAGCTCGTCGTTGATCCTCTGCCGCCTGCTGAGCAGGCTGCTGAGTTCGGCGTCCGCTGGCATGATCCTCAATCTAAAATTTAAATTCTCGCGAAGGTGAAGGACGATGGAATTCGCGTGAAAAAAGCGCGAATTTCGGCGGGACGCTTGCGAGTATGCGGCACGCGGTTGTCGCGAGTTAACGAGTGCGAACGAGAGCTATCAGGGGCGATACGAGAAATCCTCCTCCGCGAAGAAACAATCCGCACACCGCGGCGAGACCGCATGTACTGACGCGGCTCCGAGCGTAGAGCGTAGGAGAGACTGGTAGCCGGGCGAACAGTGCCGTAGCTTACGTGTCCAGAGTTGGACTTTCGCGCGATTATATTTTTCCTTCCGGCTTATCTATCATTTCGAAAGCGCGATAACGCGACTACGATTCTTTCGTAACTATTAGAATACGTCGCGTTTTTTCTAACATTCCGAAAATCTATGGCCCGTATCTATAATTGTAATACTTAGCGCAAGAACAAGCTTCACATTTTTATTTTACCTTTATCTAGATATAAACTTGTCGATATTATACATATACTTCCACTTGAGATAATAAAATAAACGATTCGCATTTTTACTTTTTACGGATAAGTCTCTTATGTGTCTTTTGCTTTGAAGAGAAGTGTGCGCGATTATTTTATGTGAAATTCGATTAATTTATGTAGCTAATAGTCTTCAGTATTCCAGAAATGGTTATTTGAGGATGATGAAAATTACGAATGTCGTATCAGAGAATTAAATAAAAAAACAAATAATAAAATAATGAAACAATAATATATATATGAGTAAATAAAAATAATTTCGTAAAAACTCTATTGTTAGCGAACTTATTTGACGCTCTTGTTTAACGTCATCTGGTTGTTGCGACACCTGACGCCATCGCGGGTTCAAAATCGATATATCCGCGTGTCTGTTATTCGTATTTTCTCTCGTATATACTTGCTTCCCTTTCGTCAAAAGTACGCCAACCGTGAAAATGTATTATTTGCAAGTACATTGTCATTATATGCAGTTATGGGCGGTGAACGCAATGCGGAAGATATGACAACGAGGACAACGCGAGCAGTACTATTTCCTTAATGTCAATCTAAAACCGATGGTTTTGTAGAATTTCCTGTGAATTGCATTATAAAGTCAGTGTACAATTATTAATATAAATGCAAATTGCAAAGTTTTCGTATAAATAATATAAATGTATATACATGTAAAGATATATGAAGATATATACGAGATGTATGTACATTATACGCATATATACTTCATATACTTTGCATTATATAAATATAAATTATAGTCTCCCTAACGGAAAAATTTAGATGAAATTTTGATGAAATTTAGATATTTGGTTGAATTATGTATTCAATTTGAAACATTTTGACCTGTGATTCCATAAAAATTTATTAATGGTTAATATTTAGATGCATGTCAGCATCAATCATTATTAAATTGAATTTAATTTAATAAAACATGATATTACTTATTCTTATTCATTAGATCTGTGTTATGTCTGAAAAAACAATTCGGCGCGCAGTTTTGTGAATTTGAATGGGTATATAAAATCACACAAATAACCTAAGCACTAAGATCTAGCTTCGACCGTAAAAGGCATTATCGATTAATTTGTATTTATACATCATCGGTCGAATATTTCTGTACTTAATTTTTTGTATTTTAAATTTGTAAGTTTTTGTATTTTTGTAGTATAATATATTGTTTCTTCGATTTCTATAAATTTTTTTGTGAAGCTACCCATATAGCATAAATCTCCTAGGGATATCCATGGGACGTGCTAGGGACATCCTTAGGATATCCTTTGACTAAAGTGCATTATTAGGGTACGTTCAAACACAACGAATTACAACATTCTACACATTTCTAATTTTTTCTGCTTTATTGGCAGAAAAATTTCTATTGGAGGATTTACACTGCGTCCGACGATCCGATATCCAATAGGAAATAAGATTCCCATAGAGCAAAAGCGTTGCCCTAAGGGAATCTTATTTCCTATTGGATATCGGATCATCGTATGTACGTCGGATGTCAGACGCAGTATAAATTCTCAATATGAATAAGTAGTTTTACTTAAAATATAAATTTGTAGAAATTATTTTTTTGTAAAAATATTTATTTTTTCGTAAAATGTCATTAATTTGTTTTACGGAGTATCTGCGATTTTTCGTTGAAATTTTATTGAAAATGTATTACAATCTTAATAAAATTTCCTACTTATTTAATAATTATAAAATTGTATTAATAATTTTTCATTGAAATTTTATTATATTTTTATTAAATTCTCATTAAAAAATATCATACATTTTTTTTTAATGCCGAAAATAAATTTTTCAGCAAAATATTAAAATTTTATTGTGTAATACATATATATAATATTCATTGAAATTTCATCAAATACAAAATTCATCGAAGTTTCATAAAAATTTCATTAAAAATTTTTTATCAGAGCAATTTTTTTTAAATAGAAGTTTCTGGAAAAAAGAACCAAATTTAAAAGTTTGAAAAATTTTTATTATTATATTTTTGCAATTTTTCTGAATGAACATGTTTTATCATCAGTGGGAAATTATGAATTTACACAAAGCTATATGAGCTACAGAACAATATGGCGCCACTAAGCAATGTAATGTGGGCGCTTATGCCGCACAGATTTAAATGTTCGGTTGTCGTAATGATGGTAATGCACTTCGTATTAGTAGTAATACAAGAAAGGTTTATTACGAGAATATCTTTGAGTGTGTAACACGATATACAAAGGTATGCGAACGTTACACGCGGATGATGCAACACGAATATGTGCTTAACGCAAGGCCGTGGTGTGTGTCTACACACACAGTGAACGAGACGATGGTTCGTAAGCGAATGCGCACGTCGTGCGGCCACGAGCGTGCTCGGCTTCCGGCGCCACTAACTAGACGATAGTGAAGAGTAGAAACTCGCCGGTCGCCACAGTAAGTACTACAGGCAGGCCGGCAGGCGTCCGTTTGTTTGGGTTGGAGCAGGTTGGAGCGGGTTGGAGGTTGGAGGTTGGAGGTTGAAGTAAACTGGAATAAGCCAAACCGCAAGTGGAACTGACTAGAAATTGGTTAACGTTAATAGAGACGAATAATATTGTAAAATTTTATATTATTAATTATTTATTATCGTGCAAGTTGTACATCTTTTAATTGTCGCGTGATTTGTCACTATCCTGCGTTCCAAGATTTGAAGTAAGAAGAAGCACTAATATAACCTATACTATCTTCCAAAATGAGCAAGTACAGGCGAGAAGAAACCTCGAGCGAGGATACAGATAGCGAAGAGGAACGTCGCAAAAAGGATATTAAGGAAAGAGATAGTTTTGCCAGCCGTCTTAGGAAAAAAGATGAAAGCAAGAGGCGCAACGTTGCCATGCCTGCTGGTTCCGGAGCTGGTATGTCAAAAAAATGCCTAAAGTCTGGACTATATGATGAATAAGATCTACTTCACACTTATTTTATTTTTAAAAACTCTATCAAACAGAGAAAAAGTACATTTCTTATTCATGCTAGACATTTTCATTTTAAACGTGATTTTTAAATTAAAGTAAGAACCATTTGCACCACTATAACTTAATTTTAAACTCAATTTAACTTATTTCCTATTTTTTTCTTATTCTTAGAACTAGAAAAGGTAATTATTTAGAACACGCAGTATGCGCGCAATTTGTTATTAGGGAAGGTGAAAGATTTTAACATCATATTTTAAATATAATGTATGTTATATAAAATTTATGAGTCTATCATATGCTAACAATGAAACTGAGTTTAAAGTTAACTTATACTGTGCTTAAGTGGGCCTATTCAGGTACCTTATAAATGTTAAACATTTGAAGAAAAATTCAACTTAAGAATAACGAGCTTGAGAGCCATGCTGGGTGTTGAGCGCAAAAACAAAACAATCGACAAGAAATAAAACAAACGTTTCGACCTTTAATATAGTCTTCTTCAGTGGTACAATTCTTAATCAAAAATGAATCTACGGCATCCGCTTACATAGTAGTCAAATAAGTTACCCCCGGTAACACATAATACGGTAATGCCTTAGTCTAACTGGTCTCAATGGAACTCATTTGTCTCTGAGCGTTCTAAGATGATACATTCACATTACTGTGTTCTAAAATAGAGTTTTCGGAACGAACAGATGTTTGTTCCGAAAGCGATGTCTCCGGGCACGTTCCATTGAGACCAGTTAGACTAAGGCGTTACCGTATTATGTGTGACCGGGGGTAACTTATTTGACTACTATGTAAGCGGATGCCGTAGATTCATTTTTGATTAAGAATTGTACCACTGAAGAAGACTATATTAAAGGTCGAAACGTTTGTTTTATTTCTTGTCGATTGTTTTGTTTTTGCGCTCAACACCCAGCACGGCTCTCAAGCTCGTTATCCTTAAGTTGAATTGTTATTCATATGAGCTCTAATCTCGTTTATTTGTTTTCTTTATTTGAAGAAAAGTTAGTTATTGCTTGTTACTACTTGCAGCTGAAGCAGCAAAGAGGCTTAAAATTATGGAAACTGATACGAGAGATAAGCTGATACCCAAATTGAGAACTGAGTCTCGTAGGAAGTACCTGGAGAAACGTAAAGAGGACAAAGTTGCTGAGTTAGAGGCTGATATCCTTGATGACGAATACCTCTTTGATGATGATATGTAATATCTTGGATAAACCATGTGTATTATTAATATTTTTAAGATGTAATTGTTGATTTAATAATCACTCTTTTTTAATACAGTTTAACAGAAAGAGAAAAGCAAGAGAGAGCCCATAAGAAGCAGCTGCTGCACTTGGCAAAGGAGCATGAGAAAGCAAGAGAACTCGAGCGTATGCAGCGCTATCATATGCCCCTTGAGAAGGGTAAGATGGAACCAGAACCAGATACGACAGCGGACAAGGAACCACCACAATCGGAGCAGAGTAAATGGGAATCGGATCAAATGTCGTCGGCTGTTTTTCGTTTTGGTGCCAAAGATAGGAAAGGTACATATTGAATTGTTAAAGATAAATCATTGTTTATATGATGTCTTTTTTAAAAGTAATCTTATAATCCTTTATTATAGCTCAACAAGAATATAATCTTCTCATGGAGGATGAGATGATAGATTTTGTTCAAGTGCTGCAGATGCCCGGGTATAAAGATAAGAAACGCGAGGAAAGTCCACCCGCGCATGTTAAAAGTTTGCAAACTATACAGGAGACGAAGAAGAGTCTGCCTATTTATCCTTTCAAAAAGGATTTAATACGAGCTATCAAAAATCATCAAGTAAGGGAAAAGCGGATACTTAGACTATCGCGTAACAAACGATGTTATAAGATATATATTACATATTTGTTTCTTAGGTTTTGATAATAGAGGGTGAAACGGGATCAGGCAAGACGACGCAGATTCCACAATATCTGTACGAATTTGGATTTGCGGACAATGATAAGATTATCGGATGCACACAGCCGCGGCGAGTAGCGGCCATGTCAGTGGCTGCAAGAGTAGCTCACGAAATGGCTGTTAAACTGGGCAACGAGGTTGGCTACGCTATTCGTTTCGAAGATTGCACATCTCAACGTACTCGTATCAAATATATGACTGACGGTACCTTGCACCGAGAGTTTCTCAGTGAACCCGATCTAGCGTCTTACAGGTACATTTATGTGCATTGCCGATAAAATAAAGAAGAGTAATTAACAATAAGACGATACGGTTTATAGAGGCTGTATCATCTTATTGTCATTGCAACAATTTTATTAACTGATTTTACTAAAAATGTATTGATAAAAAATCTTTTAGAATCTATTTTTTAATTAAGAATCTATTTTTTAATTTTTATTTTTTTCAATGTCTAGTCTTAGTAATAAGAACCAATATTTTAGTGATTAATGCTGCACACTTCCATTTTAAACGTAATTAAACTGTATAGATTCTGAATTTTCTGATACATTCTTATAAAACGTGTGGAAAGTGAATATTGTATTACAATATTCACTTTCCACACGTTATAAGAGCAACACAAGTTGCTAGAGGATTAAGGGACTTTTCACTTTCGTCGCCCCTATTTTCATGAATTAAAAAAAATTCTGTTATATATAGAACAATGCAGGTTTTTGTATAAGATTATCTATTATTTGAACAGCAAAAAATTCAATTTTTAATTATAAAGGCATTATAATACCTCAAAATAGCAATTAAATTAGAGGCCATTGGAAAAAATGTCCACTGTGGAAGTGATTCAGTTTCTCTAAACTATCTGAAATCAAAATTTCTTTAATTTTTATTAATTATATAAATGTCATTATGGTAAGAACTAGAACAAAGTTAATTGCATGAAATTTACAAAAATGACGGCATTTAAAAAAATTTGATTTTTGTTAAGAAAATTGTTAATTTCTCATTTACAAAAAATCAAATTTTTGTTGTAAAACTTAATTGTAGTTTATGTTATGTACAAAAGTGTTAGGCTCAAGAGAAATAAAAGACCAAGAGGCTATCTTAATTAGTTTTTTAGTTATCACTTCCACAAGGTCGAAAAACATGGTTTGAAGAAAAACGCGTTTAAAGTTTTAGTTTCACTTATCCATACGTAACAAAAGTTTCATATTTGAGCTTCTAGCTCCGTTAATATTCAAAAAATTCTTTTGCAATAATATTTTACACATATGAAAGAATAAAAATCAGTAAAAAGATCATTTTTCTGAAGTCATCAAAAGTAAAAAGCTCCTTAAGAAGAAAACACGAAAATAAGAATAAAAATCAAGAATAATTGCGAATAATTTTTAACAAATTTGAAAATTGTCAATACCGTTTAAAAAACTGTTGATATTATCTTTTAATCTTAACACACTGATACATTATATAGGGTGTCTCAGACCACCCGTACACCCCTTTTATCTTCGCAGGATAAGGTCCAATCAAAAATATGTTCAGACAAAAGTTGTAGGGCTTAAAACGTATCCTCACACCCACACACGAGATTAAATCCGACTAAGTAACCTCCACATGGTACATCTTGAGTAATGCTGATGCTGGCGGTACTGTAACTTTCAAGCCTTATAATTCGAAAAGTACTTAATGGAAAAATATTTTATTATAGCGTTTTGGAACGCTCTCGAGGTAAGCTACAAGAATATGCAATAAAAATAGGAGGGTTCCATTTCAAAAAGTTGATGTAATTTTGATCTGACCTTTGCGACGCCACCCAAGGTCAAACTAATAAGATCAATAAATAGATCTTTTTAAGCCCTACAACTTTTGTCTGAACATATTTTTAATTGGACTTTATCCTGCGAAGATAAAAGGGGTGTACGGATGGTCTGAGACACCCTGTATAATAATTATTTTCTATTGCATATTCTTGTAGCTTACCATATTATTTTATATTTCAGCGTAATGATAATCGACGAAGCGCACGAACGCACCTTACACACAGACATTTTATTTGGACTGGTGAAAGATATCGCGAGGTTTCGTCCCGATTTGAAACTGCTAATATCATCAGCTACATTGGATGCTACGAAATTCAGTGAATTCTTCGATGAAGCTCCTATATTCAGAATACCTGGACGTCGTTTTCCCGTTGATATTTATTATACAAAAGCGCCAGAATCAGATTATATTGAAGCATGTGTAGTTTCCATTATCCAAATTCACGTAACGCAACCGTCGGGTGATATATTGGTATTTTTGACTGGTAAGTGTTAGAATAGTCAAAATGCTGTTGTATGACATAACAAAATATATTTTTATACACAGGGCAGGAGGAGATAGAGACGTGTCAGGAAATGCTGCAGGAGAGAGTGAGAAGATTAGGGAGTAACTTGGCAGAACTTTTAATTTTACCTGTTTATGCAAATCTACCGAGTGATATGCAGGTAAAAATATTTCAACCGACTCCACCTGGTGCGAGAAAGGTAACGTTCTTTTTAAGGAAAATTTTTTTAAAACAATTTTTAAAAATTGTGTACAGAATTTAAATACCTTAAAAATAAATCTTTATTTAGGTTGTACTGGCGACTAATATTGCGGAGACTTCATTGACTATAGACAACATAGTATATGTGATAGATCCTGGTTATGCGAAACAGAACAACTTCAATCCACGCACCGGCATGGAAAGTTTGATAGTCGTGCCAATCAGCAAAGCATCCGCGAATCAAAGGGCGGGTCGCGCGGGAAGAGTAGCACCTGGAAAGTGCTTTCGTTTGTATACAGCTTGGGCTTATCAGCATGAGCTTGAAGATAACACTGTGCCTGAAATTCAACGGATTAATTTAGGTAAGAATTAATGATTTTGTCGGGAGTAAAAACTAATATATTTTGCTAGAATTATATATTATCTCAATCATCTTTTTCAAATTTAATTCAATAAAATATTTCAATGATATTTATAGGTAACGCAGTGCTTACTTTAAAAGCTCTTGGAATCGATGACCTGATGCATTTCGATTTCTTGGATCCTCCACCGCCCGAAACGCTAATCTTGGCGATGGAACAGTTGTATGCACTGGGCGCGCTGAATCATCGTGGAGAGTTAACCAAACTTGGTCGTAGAATGGCCGAGTTTCCGCTGGATCCGATGATGGCGAAGATGCTGTTAGCCAGCGAGAAGTATCGCTGCTCGGAAGAAGTGGCTACCATCGCGGCCATGCTTTCGGTGAACGGTGCTATCTTTTATAGACCGAAGGATAAAATTATACACGCAGATGCTGCACGCAAGAATTTCCACGTACCCGGCGGTGATCATCTTACTCTTCTTAATGTATACAATCAATGGGCACAGAGCGATTTTAGTACACATTGGTGTTACGAGAATTTCATACAGCACAGGTATATAATAGGTCGATAATACATAATATTAGCAAAGTTTCACCAAATATGTTTGTTATGATGTCTTTCAGATCCATGAAACGGGCGAGGGACGTTAGAGAACAGTTGGTAGGCCTAATGCAGCGTGTAGAAATGGAATTGGTTTCGGGAATTACAGAAACACTTAATATTAGAAAGGTATGTTAATATCACAACCTGCTTATACTATTGACTTCATCGCAAAATAATGGAAATTTTTTTGTTTAGGCTATTACAGCTGGTTATTTCTATCATGTCGCACGCTTGTCGAAGGGAGGTTGTTACAAAACTGCAAAGCATAATCAACAAGTCGCGATACATCCAAATAGTTCCCTGTTTCAGGATCTTCCGCGTTGGCTTCTTTATCACGAACTTGTTCTCACTACCAAGGAATTTATGCGTCAGGTATGTGCATACAAAATAACTGTCTAAATTTAAATTCCGATCGATTTTGTTATGACATTTAAATAGAACATTATTAATCAATAGAACATTATTAACTACATCATTGTTGCGAAAATGTAAAAAGGATTATGCCATGGATTTCAAATACGTATGTATTGTTTAGGTGACAGAAATTGAAAGCAAATGGCTGCTCGAAGTAGCGCCTCATTATTATAAGCCTAAAGAAATAGAAGACTCAACGAACAAAAAGATGCCGAAAGTTGCGGGCAGATCACGACCAGATGGAACGAATTAAATATAATAATAATTCTGTACTATTTCTGTACTATCTCTTAACTGTAATATTAAATTATATTTTTTGTATATAATATTTTTATACAATGTATAAATACAAAGAAATAAACATAGTTTTCCGATAGATTTATAGCATTCAATGGGTTCAATTACCTGGATTCAATTTGTTGCTATCATGTAGCAAAACTTTTTATTTTTTGGAATAGATGTAATAATGTTGAATTTAACACACTCATGAATTTTTTACATATATATTATTAAATAATTTAGACAATTTTTTATATTTAAGAAAGAAGAAAGTAAAAATAAATATTCAATTATTTCACTCTTAATCATATCATTTTTTTAAATAAAAGAACATTTTAAAATACTCTTCTATTATTAGTTTAATAAAATATAATTTCTTATTTTCACAATGCAATTTTAAAGCATTTGATTAAATTTTGTGTACTTACAGAGTGGTTTACATAAAATAAAAGTCGCAAATAATTAAAAAATTAATCCTTTATTAAAACGTTTCAAATAAAAGATGTGAAAGAGGATAAATAATGAGAAATAAAATCAATTTGCAAAAAAAACCATTTTTTAAAGTCATAAACATTTACATAAACAAATCATTGTAATTTTTTAAATAAAATTATATAATTTTATGTATAATATGTTTTTTTTCTAATTATTCTGTATATAAAAGTATTAGAGTTATAAAAAAATCAAGTTTATATGATTTATACTTTATTCTATCTTTTTATCTCTCTGACATATTTCGACATAAAATATAAAATAACTAAATAAAATATTATTTTTTAATAATTGTACCTTAATTTTTTATTACAGAATAAGGAAATGAATCAATTGGTGTAAATAAAGCATACAGTTAATAAAAATAATCATGTAATTGCATATTCTATTAAAATGGGATA
>QKQZ01028881.1:0-12291 GCA_003595255.1 Solenopsis fugax
ATTAGCACGACGACCCGGCTTGCTCCTATAGCCCTTTACTATTATTATTTTGATTTAAATCTGGGGAGCTATACTTAATATTTTATTGTAAAAATAAATTTTTAATAATTCTACACAAGGACAAATACAGTACAAATAACTATATTATAGTAAGTTAACTTTATTTTAAATTGCTATAAAATAAATATCATATATTTTTTCTAATAATTGATATAGTATTTTTTTAAATAACTAATTTTTACAAACTTTTAAATATACAACCCTAACAAAAATACGATGTAAAACATTTTATTAACTGATTTCTTTATCTTTTACAAGTACTTACTTTTTCGGAAAATATTAGTTAAATCATCTGTATATTTAACGTCCTTAGATATTAGTAAATTATAAAACAATCAACATAATATATAATTAATAACAATTATTTTTAATTAGATCATCTCAGATAACGAAGCATTCATTAAAAAAATTAGATGACCGGGTTAAGACCGAAAGTAGAATCTCCGATCAAATTGGATAAATCAAGCGTCAGCGAATTTATTGTCAAGCTTTCTTAAACATTTAAATAGCTCGTGTGACAACATATTATAATATTCTTGTCTTATATTATTCATGCAACGCGATTATTGGAGCACAATCTTCTTAAGTCGTTATTTACGAGCATTTTGCAATAATTTCGGAGTTTACTGGTTTAATATCAATAATACTTGAATAAATTTGCATTCACCTTGCAATTTCTTTCAAATTACCTCTGCACCATCGTATGCCCAGTTGCTCATATCTTTAGTAATGCAAATCTGCAATTATAACGGAATTTTTTCTCACAGAAGAGTACAAGAGTATCGTTGCGTTGTCACCTCGTTAAAATATGGTACACGATCAACCTTGTCGGTTAACAATTAACTCTTTAATTTGGTTTCGTTATCCGTTATTCGCTTTCGCCATTTCATTTCCACTTAATGGCTACGCACACTTTGAACGGCCCCCAACGGATAAATATTGTTTTAAACGTCACATCGTAATTCACTTTGCGATCGTTGTCAGTTTTCTTCTCTTCACTGAAAGCACTCTATTTTCGTTAATTTGTTGTACACCGAAAAGGCGTATGCCCAATAATTTAACTGATCTCTCATTCTCCTTCTCTTTCTTTCTCTATCTCTCTCGGCTGTCAAGCATCACATTTCACCGATCCGTCTTTCGAAAGCAGTGGTCATGCACCGATTTCCTTGACCCAATCGATTTCCTTGTAACATCTTATTATTCACTTTTGACGACACATATCGGCGAGATATCTGACGTCGATTTTACAAACTGCAGATACGCGCGCGTTCAGCTTAATAAATAATAAATATAAGAGCTTTTAGAAAAAAATTAAAAAAATTAATTTTTCAATTATATATCAGAATTCTTCTATAAAAGATAAAGATGATATTTAAAAAGCAAAATTTTATAAAAAGAATGTTGTGAATAATTTTGTGAAAAATAAAAAATATCACTTTAAGAAATTTATATAATTAAAAACAATTTTTCTCTAAAAATTGTTTTTAATTATATAAATTTCTTAAAGTGATATTTTTGACTGTTTTTAAATATTAATAGAATAATCATGGGAAATTGTATAAAATATTTAAATAGTAATCTATCGCATTTTATTAAAAACATTACATTTATTTTTGCAAATATGTTAATATTTAAACTTTAAATAAATATATACATGTGATTAACTCTATACGTGTGAAAGTTGTGGTACAACATTTTATTTTTATTGAGCAATACATTTTTATAATTTATTTATTTTATTTATTATTATTGTTGTTATAATATTAACATTTAAGAAATAGTGACAAAAATCTCTTTTTTTGTGTAAGAATACTTTAAGTATTCAAAATAATTCATGTAAAATTTCTTTGCAATTCTGAACTTAGTTCTCTAACTAAATTAATGAGTATGTAAATTTTATTTATTTACAAAACTTAATTTTTGCATTAAATTGAAACTTTACACAAATAATTTTGACTTAAAATATTTATGTAAAAAAGTTTCGAGTCATTATTTTTTAATACATTTCCAGTAAAACGTATTTCTTCTTATTAAAATAATTTTTGGTTCAGAAAATTGCTATCAAATTTTTTTGTATTACTTTCAAATGTAATATAGCACATTTTGTAATATTTTCATGAACTTTCCATTATTCTAAAAATAACACATCCTGTAACTCATCCTTAAATATGAGTTAAAACAATGAAAATTTATATTTGTGTAAACACGGTTTCATGACGATTATTTTTCACACACATCGAATCAATCTGCTTGCGGCAAACCGCATCCTCTCTAAGAAGGCAAGAAACTTCCGAAGCGATTTTCAGCGGCGGACATGCAACATCGAATAAATTACGCGCTCCAATCCAAGGCGTGTTGCAAAATCCACGCAGCATTAAATATGTATACAGTGATACTCCGATAGGGAACACCTGTACAAGACCGTGTGCGCCGTTGCAGGGCCTGATCGAGTAGGAGGGAAGGGACGACTGACCGGGCAGGTATCTCCTCGGAGGTTTTCGGATTGCTTACGTACGTTCGGCGTTCGGGCAAAGCTCGAAGCGAGCCCGCGCTTATTTATGCACTTGCCACTCTTCCCGATCGTTGGCATAAATTGATATGTCGCGTCATCCCCCTCCTTTATGGTAATACCTGTCGACTTCCTGGGATATATTCGCGGGATAACGAGACACGTGGACTCGGCAGTAAGCCGACACGAGATTTCTTGCTGTCGTCCGTAATTCAATGAAATTCTCGCAAAGATTTCAGATATCAATAATACCATTCGTTAATGGCAAAAAGATAAACCTTCATAAATAATGTTGCAATGTGTATTAGATTTTTAATATCTCTTGTTATTAGACATATAAATTTAATTAACACTTTTCTTAATTGAGTTTTTATATCATATAAATATATTTAGTTTTTTGCAAAAAAAAATTACACTTTAAAAGTTCAAAAAACAATATTTTATTTTAATTTTAATTTGCTGAATTTATATAAGATAGAAAAGAACTGCTGAATGATTGTTTTTAGACTTTTTTTTTATTTATTACATATTTTTGTCAATAAATATTGCTTATATTAAATAAAAGTATAAGCAACATTTAGTAACAAAAACATAGAATAAATAAAAACAAATAACATAAACAAAAATTTAACAGATTATGTCTTGTTTTGTGCATGCTAATAATCCTTTTAAAAATTAAGTACAACCGATGTTAACTTTTAATTAATTTATGAACCTGATAATTAATCATTAATTTTATATGGAATTTTTATATTTTCATAAAAGGTTTATTGTAGAATGACGTAACAATAATAGGACTAATGAAATAGGCGCGATTATCTGGGCGCAAGTTATTTTAATTTAAGAATTTATTTCGACTTTAAAAATATTTGCAATTATTATAAAGATTAAATCGATATAATTATAAAATCTATCAATTTTCTAAATTATACTACTATAAATTTTATTGCAATTAATGTAAGACGGATAAGTAATAATAGTAAAGTCAATTGATATAAATAAAAAAATGTTAATTGCAAAATTCATGTCAATTTTATTTCGATGTCCTTACCTTTTCATTATCATTATTTATCAATTGTTAAATGTTTGATCCCTTTTTCGATAAATTATTTATAAAATAAATATTACTTATGATTATTCCATATATTTTTAATTTGTAAATTTTATATTTTTAAAGGCGATAGAGTTTAAGAAACTCACAAGTACTATTTAGATCATATTGCGAAAAGGTTTATAATAAATTAATTTGTTAAAAATATATGTTGAAAGATTAAACATTGCAGTAATAAGTACTTGAAATATCAAGTTACAATATTTTCGACATTCATTTGCGTACAAATCAGTCATCTCAGCAAATAAAAATGAATTAAAATAAATAAAAATGATTTCAACATTTTCAAATTTGCGCTTCAGATTTTTCGAATTCACTTAAATCCAAAAATAATATGAATTCAACATGATGAATAGCTCAATTCATATTTCAATTCATTTGAATCCAAAAATAATATAATGGTGACATGAATTCATCTGAATTAAAATAATTAATAACTCATTTCGTATATTTTAATTCATTTGAGTTCATTTGAATGCAAAAATATTTTGGGACTCCAAAACGCAAACTCGGATAAATAAACTAAAATAAATTGTAATTTTTATTTAAAGTTATTTTCGTTTGCTGGGATAATAAAAAACTAGATCGAGTGATACGTATTCGGCAACTCTCCGCTAATTGCTAAAGAGATTGTCAAATCGTATCGGAGCTACGATCGCTGATTTGTCGATCTCGATCTCCGATCACTAAAGGCTGCGTTCCGGCTTGTTTCCGGTAAGCTTTCTATGACCGCGCTCTATCGCTATAAAATCTTGCCTGCATCGTTACTTGCGCGCGCGAATTACGGAAAACAATAAATACGGCCACTAAAGTACGGAGCGCACTGCGCGGCGGGAAGCCCGGCATCTATAATCACCCACGGCTAATTTCTTCGATATTCGCGGAACGTGACGGACAAGGGCGTGATTAGGGGTACGCATTATCCATTACCGGCCGTCAGTCTACACCGATGTTCGTGAGCTGCAAGGCGGCTTCGCCGAGAAGTGCATAAACCTCGGTTATAGCCGCCGAGCAAGTGCGCTAGTGCGCCTAGTATGGGCATGCCGCGCCTCAGTGAAAACCGCGAATTTCGCCGTAAGCCCGCCGCGCCGTGACGATTATAAGGATTACCGGATTCCGTGAACTGCCACACGACGTGACGGGCGGCTACCGGGGGTCTGGGCTACATCGTAATAGAGCGCGAGACCCCGGGAGGGTTGCACAGGGTGTGCGGAGGAGAGGCATTGAATTTCAATCCTGATCGTGCCTTCCGCGAATGCATCCGCAAAGTAATCCTGAACAACCGCGATCTGATCGCGAACAACTAGTTGAAATTGTTTCGCGCGCAGCGTTCTTCCCATGCGGATATTAATCTTACCCGATAGCTCGGCCCTTTACGATTGGTAATGTTGAGAAACGATCAGACATTGAAGTGTAAGTAAAACTTACTATTATTTCTACTTCCAAGATTTTGCAATGAAAAAGAAAAATACTGGGTTAAAAAATTAATAGTTAAATCTAAAAAATTAATAAATTTTTAATCTTAATTTATTTAAAATAAGTTAATTTTTAACTTAAACTGATTATTTCTAAAACAAATAAATTTTAAACTGTTAACTTTTTTCTTTAAAAAATTATCTATGTAAAAAAATGTATTTCTATATAAACAATGTTTTTTTGTTATATGATATAAATTATAATTTACAAATAAAATATTAAATTTATTTGATAATCCACTTTGTAATTACTTTGTTATTTAGAATAATCTAATTTTAAAAATTACAAAACATTCTAATCTAATATAAAAATAAGGCTTTTTAAAAAATTACAATAACTTTAAATTTAACTTGAATAAATTTAATCTTAATGCAACTTTTAACATAACTTAAATTAACATAAATTAATTTTATAAACCATTAACTATAACGTAAATTATTATTAGTTAAAAATACATTATCTCGTCCAACCCTGGAAAAGAAATTTGTGTACACGTAAATTTTGAATGATTTATTTGTAAAGTTATTACATGATTAACTTATTGTTCGATTGTTCTGTAAAGGTTCTTCCGTAAAATAAATTGTTTATTTAACAATGTATCTTATTATATTTTTGGAAGAGCGTAATTCATTCTCGTGCCACATTTATCACTTTTTATCTGCAGTGAAAAAGTTTTCCGCACAAAAAAGTTCTATCTTTCTGAAAAAGGGTGCTGGATATATACTGGTATATATTTTATTTTCTTTTATTTTAATAAAGTTAATAACAGCTTTAAATAAAATTAAAAATGCTGGATATTAAGTTTTACTGTACACTTATGTCTGAAAATATAAAGCGAGATTCGCGTGTATATGAGCAGATTGAACCGTTCGAGGAACACGTCAATTTAAAAGCCAGATGATAATTAACGCCACTTCCGCTGTCTGTTTCGTGAAAAAGAAATGTGAAATCGCAAAGCGGAACTATATTATTTTGTCGATCATATTCAGATAAATGATCATCTCACTGACAAGATGAGACAGAGAGATCTGACCGAAAGAAGAATATTTTTAAAATGTTAAATAACTTGTAAATTTTAAGAACCTGAAATGTTTGAAAGTCTTGAAACTCCATTATATAATGTGATATCACGGTTGGCTAATTTTTTAAACATTTATTTTAAAGAGTTTTAAGTCATTTAAAATTGTCAAGAAATTTTGGATTCAAAATAAAAATTTCTAGAATATTATTCGAAGCGAATATTGATAAGACAGAAATAAAAAATTTTGAAGAGAAGAATTTAAGCGTCCATCATTTAAACCTCGATAAAAACACGCACCCCGGAATGAGGAGAAGAAAAAAAAACGAGATGTGGCAGCACAACGGCATGTGTTATCTCGCACGTGCATCGTGTTCGATCTGTATAATTTAATAAATCGCGCGCGCACTTTCTCGAACGGACTTCAATCGCGACGTATGATGCGCGTATTTTGCACCCTTTTTCAGAAAGATAGAACTTTTTTGTACGGAAAACTTTTACACTGCAGATAAAGAGTGATAAATGTGGCACGAGAATGAATTACGCTCTTCCAAAAATATAATAAGATACATTGTTAAATAAACAATTTATTTTAACGGAAGAACCTTTACATAACAATCGAACAATAAGTTAATCATGTAATAACTTTACAAATAAATGGTTAAAATCATGATTCACTGTAATACATTTCGAAACTTATTATTGTATTGAAGATGTCACACAAAGAGGTAAATTGATTGAAGGAATTCTTATAAAAATTAAACAAGTCTATTTTTTTCAAAATTTGGCAGCAAATTATTCTCTATCAGTAGCCTTATATCCTGAAAAATTTTGTTCCGGTAAGAATCAAAAAGAATATGGGAAATATAATATAAATATATTAGGTATCTAAACAAATTCGACACTTTTACTTTTGTCATCTTGTAACTCTGGTCCAAATTTTTTCCTTGTGGTGATTCGAAAGTGCCAATCTCAATATTTAAGACGCAAATAAATGAAAATTGTTTTAAACATTAAACTTCTATTTGATTTTTTATAAATAATTTTTAACTTTTATGAAAAAAGCACCAAATTTATTTATACATTTAATAAATAGGTAGTAAAAAAAATATATAAAATTTCCTGATAAACTGAACAAGACTAGGTGTTTTTAATTTTTTTAAAATGGGTTCTTAAAATATTAATTGAAAGCTATAATTTTGTTCTTATTATATTGGGTTGTCGGAAAAGTCATGACGTATTTTTTCAATGTTTTTCAAAGGTCATTTACTTACATAAAGAACAAAGATCAATCAATGATATATTGCCTGTTCGATAGCCTTTTGCCATCTTTCAGTGAGCTTCATAATTCCTCGTTCATAGAAGGAGGACCTTTTTTTATGGGCGAAAAATTGAACAAGGTGCTGATTTACATCCTCATCTGAATTGAACGTTATACCACTCAAGGTGTTTTGAAGAGAGCGAAACAAATGGAAGTCTGACGGCGCAAGGTCAAGCGAGTATGGTGGGTGTGGCAACACATCTCATCCAAGCTCCAATAATTTTTGACGGGTGATCAAACTTGTGTGTAGTCCGCGTTGTCGTGATGGAACACAACTCCTTTATGATTAACGAGTTCTGGACGTTTCCGGATGATGGATTAGTTCAAACTGTCCAATTGCCGACAGTACACATTCGAATTGATTGTTTGGAAAAAATTTTTGGAAAAAAAATTTTTTTTAAATTTCTTTTAATTTTTTTTTATTTTTGAACCATCGTTCTTGTATAATCATTGTCACCGTAAACTTTATGCAACTTTTCACAAGCTTGACGCGCGTTCTTCCCTTTACGGAAGTAAAACAGTAATATATGACGAAAATGCACAGTTTGGTCTTCCATTTTCAACTTGTTATAAACTCTCCAAAACTTAATCAAATCGCTCAAATTTTTTTTTTAAAAGAAGCTAGAACTGTTAGCTGTCAAATGACATAGCAATTACAAATGTGAACAGACTCTAGTATTTCCAATATGATCTAGCGCCATCTATGCGCAAAAATGCATCATGACTTTTCCGACAACCCAATAGTTTTAAAGGCTCGGAAAAATCAATTTTTCCGCGGATTTTTTAGGTTTTTTTTCACAAGTATAGAAAATTTCATTGGAAAAATACACGTATATTCGTAAAATGTTTGGTTCTTTCCTTACAGAAAATGATTACGTATATTTAACTGAAGTTATTTAACTATAAATATATTTAACTAAAGTTAATATATTATATCCCAAATAATACAAAAATCTGAAAAGTACCCAAAATTATAAAGACGTCCAAAAGATGTCTGAGAAATTTCTTTATGACGTCTTTTGAACTTTTGTGTTGTAAATGCTATTAAGCGAACTTTATCTTCAAAGAATTACAATGAATTATGGATAAGTATATAATATTGTCGTGTGGACGCTCGCCGTCTCCTCGCGAGTACTCAGGAATTTTCGAAGAATGTGTGCATTATCTTCCTAAGAACAGCCACAGCTCGATTCTGTTATTTGATTACGGTCCGAGATCGAACAGACGAGCTCCCAAAAATGTTGCGTCCACGCGACACAGGAACGCACACGCGGAACTTGCGGAAATGAAGAAGACTTTTTTAAGAAGAAGAACTGCGGTTTAATCGTAGAATGATACAGAACGGAAAAATTACACAGCCACACACACAAAAGAAGTGTCATTCCGAGAGATTACACCCATGTATCCCTATGTATTTTGAGGCTCTGAAACCGAATATGATCTCAGAATTGCGCCATCAGATCAGGATTTTTTAATAATCGGGCTGAATAATGTAATTTTAAGGCATGTTTGGTAATTTTTTGAGGGTAAAAAAAAATCCTGAACTGATGGCGCAATTCTGAGGTCATATTCGGTTTTAGAGCCTCAAAATACATAGGGATACATGGGTCTAATCTCTCGGACATGACACTTTTCTTTTTTTTGTGTGGCTGTGTATCGTAACATAAACGTTGACAGCTCAAGAGCAAAACAAAACAATCAGTCCGCCGACATCAAGGCGCGATCTTCTTCTCTCTGTCGCGTCTCACTTCAATCGATATCAGCCGCAATACCGGGCTGACAGAAATCACGGGCGCAACAATATAATGTAATCAAAATATTCTGTGAAAAGTGACTTTGATACAACACTTCTCAAAATTTAAATATTCTATAGCAAATTAATATTTTCTGCTATCATAGAAAAATAATTTATTACCTTTAGATCACGATTCTTCATGACTGCAGTAAATATGCGTACGATATAAAATTTAAAATTGAAGTGTTGTATGACCTTATTAATACCGAAGTCACCCTATTTTACGATATATATGACTTTTTAATCTAGATCACCACACTTATTTTCGAGTCCGTAGTTCGATCCGCGAGACAAAATAGAAGGAAAAATAAAATTACATAACTTCCTGGACACATTAATATGGATATTAAAAATTAAGTAGCATGTTATTTACGTAGCAAAAACAGCTATTTTTCAAAAAATACCCGGAATTTTTCTCGTTTTTTTTTCAACAACTTGAAAAAAGTATAATTCTTATATCTAATTTATGTCCGGAAAAAATTACCATGTTTATATAATAAACAGTTTGAGGAGCAGAAGTTTTATTTTGTTTCTTGAAAGTTTAACTTTTTGGACTTGTTTGGTTTTGATAGAAAACTTTTCAATTTATTATGTCTTTTATTTTATGCCATCATCAGCTAGTTTGACATATTACACTTTAAGGCTTTCATACTTTTGTCAAGACCGCATTTCTCTAAACACATTTTTCTCACGGATTTTTCGAGCACCGTAGATAGGCGTTTAGTTTCATCCGAGGAATGTCTTATTAGCACATTCGAGTACAGGTAGCAATCACGTTAACGTGAGAAACGCTTAAAATACTTGCCGTACAGAGAAGATGGTCACTTTACGAGGAAATTTTCGAGGAATACCTATGCGGCTCATTATCTCCCAACAGAATAGAAGGCCTCCAGTCATTAATTTCCTTTCGCTCCAGATGAATAGATCTAAGAAGACGGAAGCTTCATCTAAAACTTTCGATTTCCTTTTCATATCATCAGTTCAAATCAAGAAATTCAATTCGTTACTTTTTAAATTTTTATTTTGTTTTATAAAAACTTTAATTTATATTTTTCATTAATGAAAATAAAACAATTAATAATCGATAAGTAAAATATAAAAGTTATAAAATATAAAAGAGTCCATAAATGAGAGGCGCGTTAATGGGTTGCAGGATTCCATCTTTCCAACACTTTTCAGCGACCGAATTTTGATTATTGTAGATACAAGAGATACGAGAGATGAGAAATTCGATTATAATTAATCGAAGCATATCGACACCGACGTAACAAGCAAAATTTCATAATCGCTTTAACTTTATTAAGGATCCTATAATTTGTTCAGAAGCACCTACGGATCAGCTTCAATCTGCGATAGAGAGATTAATCGATCATCGTCGAAATTGAAAGCACTCGTCGTATCGGGCCGTTCGCAAAAGGAAACCTTCGGCACGCGCGTACAATGAGCCTCCGACAGTGGATGTAAAACAAAGAGCGCGCCTGCACGACACACGACGCGCGTGAGAGAAGCACGCCATCCTCTGTATGACGCTTGCTTTCTTGGCTGGCATATATGCATGCATGCAAGGATCTTTAAGGATCCGCCTTATCACGGGGCACGCGCTCGCACCTGCCCTTACCTTGCTCTGGCTTCCGTCATTTATTACCTTCATTACCTACCGCCGTATCCACCACGCTGCTGTCTCGCTCCGATTCTTCCGCCGCATTAATCTCGCGTCATTATAATTAAAAAAAAAGTCAACCGTGGCGTCGCATTCAGAGCAATCTCTCTCATGTACCGTTATTACATTTCCTTTCCTACTCGCTTTGCTTTGAAATTTATATTCGTATAACCATTCGCAGAGTCTCTTTACATACTATTTATTTATTATTTTTTGGTTGTCATTTATTTAGTTTTATTTGTGTTGCAATATACATACTATAAATATATCTAGGGTTGGGAAGTAACGCGTTACTTGTTAACGTTTTTGTTACTTTTTTTACGGTAACGAGTGTTACTTTTTTATGTCTGTAACAGTAACGGTAACATCGTTACATTTTTACAGTAACGGTAACGAATTCAGCCTTTACTTTATCGTTATTTTAGTTCCTTATTATCTATTCAATAGATCACGCGCTAATCGCCCATTAGAGTCTTGATTGGATAGAAATATTCTGAATGAATATTTCTATCCAAATCAAATAGCAATGAAATTTACAAAATCAAAATAATGCGCAATGTACATACAATTGGAAAATGTTCTTAAAAATTTATGATTAATCATTAAACTAGTTTAAAGTTGATTTTTTGTATTGATCAATAATGTTTGATTAATCATCACACATAATCAATCACAATCATTCAAATATGATTGACGAATCGCAATTGTAATAAGATTTAGTGAAAGAATCATATTCTTGAGTGTATATGGAATTTTTTTTTTATCACGCAATGAATAAGTTTTTTCTCATTGTTTCATATTAAAGGATTTCACACGATTTGAATAAAAAAACATCATTAAATTTTCTTTAATTTTTAATATGTTATAATTTCTTGACAAACATTCAGTTGACTAATAATGTTTTTTTTACATAAATTGTACGGGATTCTATTAAAACTTTGTATTTAAACTAGTATAAAAACTTAACATTTTTTTTGTTAAATATATTGTATATATGTATACATATTGTTGAAAAAATTTGCATTTAAATTTGAGATTTAAAATGTGATGATATTTAAAACCTAAAAACAATGTTTAATCTAAATTTCTATAAAAATTATAGTATAAAACTAGTAAAAAATAAATAAGATATTAATGTAAAGAATTAAAAAAATTATTAAACAAGTTTAATAGATATAAAAAAAGCTATATTCTATATAATTATAGTTTAGAGAATTTAAAGTTTTAATACTTATTATTATATATAAAATTGATTATCAAAATATAATTTTAAAATAAAACTTGAATATAAAGAGCTACAGAGCCGTGCAAGGTGTTGAGCGCAATAACAAAGTGATAGAC
>QKQZ01028883.1:0-31767 GCA_003595255.1 Solenopsis fugax
GGCGCGTTGCCTCGATGCTGAATGAGAAATCGGTATCGCGTGATAACCGTGTCCAACGCTCCGATAATGCATATATTATTGTCGGTGCGTTCTCTTACATATACTTGGGGAGAGGAAGCGTGCGAAAGCTGCCTCGCCGATGCACAAAGACGACGGAATTTAATAACATACAATGAATATATCCATTACGTTGTTATACCCTTCATTCATTAACCTTACAACGGCATAACGAATCTCTGGCGGGTCTCAGAGGAATTTCACAATCACATCTCTGTCTCCTTCTCTCTCACTCTCTCTCTCGCTTTCTCTTTGTGAGGCGAGTTTTGTTTTTCACTTGCAATAAGTACGTTTTTCCAATTAGAACGCAACAAAGGAAGGAAAAGGTAATCACGGCCGCTATATTACGTGTCGCAAGCTCGACGGGCGCATTCTGCTCGATAATCGCAAGTCATATCGCCAGTTCTTTTACGAAAGGTGGATTAGTTACGATCCTTTTGGAAGAGTACCACAAATGATTCTACGAGCACACTCGTACTTTGTTGCGAACGAGAACTGGATGGATTTTTATGCTGTTCATCTAATTAATTGCGGCATGACCAATGTAAAAGTACCCATCGCTGTTGACAGCGTGGCGACGAAGAGGAATCATAATCCGCGGAGGAGGATTATTATTGCCATTGGTGAAAGCACGACCGACCGCGGTTTTAACTCGAGGAAGACTCATTATTACTGTTAAGAGTGCATGAATAATTCCTACTAATTTTTACGACATTCACGTTGTAGCGTTTTATTGCGGTACAGTTGTCGACCACCAGACGATCGTCTACCTAAAAACACGCGCTTGTCCGTTTCGAAGCTGCATTTCTAAGTGGCTAATGCCATCTATTATGGACGGGTAATTTCCTCTTGGAAAAATACTAGTGATGGAGAATTGTACTGTATACATTTTCAGTAAAGCCGCTTTACGCCGTAATTGCCGCTTAAAAATGCACACGACAGCAACATGTCAAACAATTTTAAAGCAATCCTGCAAAGCAAAAATTTTTTTGACCGTATAAAAGTAATCTACTATCCAATACTGTTACTTCCGCTAACTGTCGAACTCTGAAACTCTGGATAAAAAAAATTTTCATTTGTAAATAAATGATTCTTTTATCTTTTGTTTCGTTAATTTCATTCGTAATACTTTGTTCAATAAAAAAAAGGAAGAAAGAAATTGTAAAGCATTAGAAACAGCTAAAGAGATGAACTGTATCGAGTTTTACTTAAGGATTTAATCCATAAGGTTATCATCCGTAAACATATTTTACAAAACGCTTATATTCGCGTCTCGAGCGACAATATCGAATGTCCAATTGCAAGTTTATTTGTTTGTTTCGTCTGGCGATTCAATCCGAGCTATATCCGACAATGCTGCATTCACTGTAATGTATTTCATACATCCGATGCAATTAATCCAAGTGCATCACAAACACACGGCAAGACGAAACGTTCGCTTGAATAAAACGGCACGTGTAAGGGATTAAGCTGGACATTCGTGAACGCATTAAAGCTACACTGGACGAAGTACGACTGTGCAACTTCGATGTACCGCTACTTTTGCCAATCGAAAGCCGGATCGTCCGAGTCAATTAGGGTCACGATCTTTCCGATCGAACATCATCACCGATTACGTTCCTGACAATTGGAGCGCGAAGAATCGCGAGAAATTACGATTTCTCCGCGTGAATCGTCCGGAACTGCGATGGAAGAATGAACGAAACCGAAAAACAAAAGGTGGAAGAATAAAGGAAGAGGGCACGGAGGCACGAGGAGCACGAAAACAAAGAGCAATCGTAACGATGGTAATCTCTGCGGTTGACGTACAATTACCTTCGTCAAGGCGCCTAGGAAAATAACCAATTTCAGAAGTGTTTATTGCAGGCTGCAGCGTGCTTCATTATTCGCCCCGTTAATGAGAGGGAACGAAAGCGAGATCTCGCAAAAAACCCCCTTGTATTTTTAAATTTTAATTGTACCAACTTGCCGTTGCGTTCCGGCGTATGGCTCGGTAGATCGCTAAGAACGACCGCGAGAAAATATATCGAGGGTATGCAGTGTAATATATGTATCGCACGAGAAGAGAATAAATTGTACGAAATGTTTACGGCTTATTTTCCTCATGTTCCCGCACTGCCATATTAAAGATATTGCACTCGTCAATAATCTCGTTCGATATTCGTGTTCATTCTCTCAATTCAACGCGCCTCGATCTGATTTCGAAAGAAAGTTGACCCGAATAAACTCTTTTTCCCGACAAAAGTCATGGATTGCGGCATTTGCCGGTCGCGAATGAATAAAGTTTTCATAAAGTTATGAACCAAATGCTTTTTCAATTATCCAATTTGTCTTCGTGCCCCCGTATTTCTTAGGACTGCGGCAAAAACACACTATCTTATTACCTGGAGGCCCAGGTAACCGTCTATTATCTTCTTCCTCGAAGTGACTTTGTTTCTTACTAATCCATAGAAAAGTCAAACCGCAGGAAATTCCGCAGGTGTCGTTCGTGACGCATTACTCTTTGATCGTTTACACTTCTCCACCTTCTTCCCCCGTTCTACGGACACCTGGAACTCTCAAGCAAGATTCGTTCTTCGCTGTTGTACTTCTCCGCCGCGATCACGTTTGAGCGATTTAAAACTTTTTGTTTGCACTTCTCGCGCGCGGAGACCGAAACTTTCACACGCGAGCGCGATTTAATTCCCATTGGTATACTATCGAATCCGACGTCAAAGAAAAGATAGTGACGAACTGTTTCCGATAACCGCACGTTTTTTTTTGTTTTTTTTTTTACGAAAGCTTGTAATTAATTATACAAATTTTAAAAATATGCAAACAATAATACACTCTACTAGAAATAAATATTATTTGTACAGTATCTTCGCGCAGTCTTTTGTTAACGATTCGCGTATTTGCATGAGTAACTCCAACCGATCGTAGCCTCTAGCGCATTACAGACGTTCGGGCCCTTCGTCGGCATCGTGCAGCTCCCCTGGATAACCGTTCGAAGGTCGCTCGATAAGTTCCCTCGCCAGTGCATTCGGTGAGTGGGTATAAATTATTTTGCCGGGAAATGATCTCGCGGTGGCGTGGCGCGACCACGGGGGTGAAGAGGCGGAATAAGGTTAAAGGAAATAAAAAGAGCGAAGCGAGTACCGGGAATCCAACACCGGTTGGCCGCCAGAGGCAGGAACAGACGATCCAGGAGTGGCAGGAGATGGAGTGTGAAACATCGGCCCATCCTTCCTGCCCTTCCTGCTCGGTCTACGATGTTGGAGCTATCGCTTCGCGCTCGGCTAAATCGTGTATCGGGTGTTTGAGGCTCGTACTGCGGAATCCGTTTCTTCGCCGGGAGAACAGGTTAAACTGTTTCGAGAAATGTGCGATACCAATCGAATATCGGCGATTACACTGCCGCAACGTATCGCACCTCCCTTTTACCGGATAAACCGGAACAGAGTGAACGAATTCAAATTTTCTATTAATTATGAATCGATTAATTATAGACTGTGGCACAGCGAGAAAACAACGGAATAATTTTCCTTTGCCAACGCAGCAATAATATGTTATTCTAAATACATATTGCGAGAATATTCGATAATGTGTTGTTACACGTACGTTGCAACAATAATTCCCGCTGAATCGTACCGTATTTTCAAGTACGATATTTTAATTTAATTTAAATTTCGCATTTGTTTCATTTCGTCAGGATTATCATAATTATACAGATGTCTCCTCTCTTTCTCTCCTCGCTCGAGATGCTAAAACTCGAGAAAAAAAATGGTTTCGCGGTGTCACCATAACGAAAACTCTAACTTTGCTCGCGAGCCTGATAATGGACCGATCGTCATGAATCTTTCTTTATGGTCTCCGAACTTCTCGAGCACGGTACATAATGCACTACGGTATGCTCGTGGACGGGCATTCGCAGCGACTCGACTGCGCACGTGTGTCCGTGAATCCGAACACGTGCACACACATATGCGAGTGAGACAGAGAGAGAGGAGATAAGGTAAAGGGAGGGGAAGGTAAGTTACATATTGTAGATACGGGAATACATAGGATAATGTATACCAACCATATCGGTACCTACTGCCCTACTATGTAGGCCACGTGCACTCGAGGGCCATGCATCTTCGATAAATACCTTTAGACCTTCGAAAGGCAGCAGGCGGACATAAAGTAAAAATTTTTCCCAGGACAACGAGACGACCGCGTTGGTCCGCGCGGATTACGTGCTATGACACGTTGATTTTGACGACATAAAAATTCGGACGATAATGAAAGGACCGGTCGGTTATTGCCGGGGCTCCAAGTAATAATGGCGCTCATTAATTAAACCTCAATAAAACGGTTCCACGGATTCCCTTGCTCTCTTGGAAATTTATAAATGCGTTAATGGCCACGCATATTTATAGGTTGAATCCGGCAATAACTAACCGATCGCGCGGGTCCCGCGAGCTTTTGCTCCATCGGGCGCAACGGAAGGCAACGCATCGAGAGAGCGTAAAATACAAATTTTTTTCCAACAAGCCGGCCATGTGTCAAGATTACGTGTTAACTTAATGCGCAAAGTGTATAACGATGCTACACAAAAATAAACGGTCTAACAAATAAAATGTCGTGGAAACTCACATTCAATAATTCCATTTCGAAAGACTTCTCCAAAGCGTAAATAAATATATTTACCGCAGAAACGCGGCTTTTGTTTTGCAACGATCATGATTTGCATATTATCCGCATCAGTTATTCGCAAATAACATGATTAACGTAATTATTGTTTAGTCAAAACCGCGAGCTGTTTTCAATTTTAGTAATGCTCAAATCGTTTATTATTACGAGCGATACCACGTTGCAATTGCATCATTAATGAAATAAAATTCGTGATTGATGGCAAGAAGCAATTCCTACGCCTATACATTAACCGAGGGTATTCTTTGCGCCATACTGTAATGCTTGACAAGACGATTATTAAGCATGCTGCTGAGAATGCTGCGCGTATGTACCAGGATATTATGCTCGATGCACTAATAACCGCAATTAGTTAACATTCGATTCGCTCAGTCTTTCGCCCGTGCAAGTTTATTAACAAATTAACGACTCGCGCTCGGAAGGTTGCTTTTGAGACCGCGCGATTTATGTTGCCAATTAAAAGCGGTGGCATGTACACCAGTACAAGTACACGCTTTACATCATGGCAGCATTCACCGTCAAGCTTGCGTTTTTGGTTTGCCTTGGAAAGGAAAGGTGAGAGCGTCGAGTTTTCTTCCTTACGATCGCTACCATCTTTACCACTATCGTCGAACGTTTTCTGGCACGAGAGACAACAAACTCATCATTCTATGACTCGGAGGTGAAAAAAGACGAGTGTCCCGTAACCGTACATAAAATACCCATCGACTACAAGCCGCGGAGCGACATTCTCAGTTCCCGTTCCGAGGCATCGATATATTCTCGTACGACGAAAAGCGCCGAGCAAAACGATCTCCCATAGGAGCAATACTCGAATCGACGCAAACAACGCATCCCGAGTTATAAGGCCAACGGTGCAGTCACTGGAATGTCCGATAATAATTCAATAGCCAGTTATTTATCGGTAATTCGGTGGTCGTTCCAATATCGCCAGGTGGGCGACATGGCGCTGAGGATCACGCGGAGAAAGGAGAGAGGCAAGAGTAAGAGAAGTGTGACCGAAAGAGAAAGAGAGAGATAGCCTCGTAGTCGAGAGAAATCGAGAAATGTGGGACGGGGGGTGCCATTAATTTGGCAGCCGTTGTTCGACTCGCCCACTGGACCTCCTCTCTCGTCCCTGTTCTCTTCTGCAAGCCTTAGCCTACGTTCGAATTCCTCGGCTAACGTTCACGGAACTACACATGGCGCAATATAAGTCTGTTTCTCCCGTCAATTCCTCCCTCCCAGTCTTCTCTTCACCCTCATACATTCGTGCACTCGCGCGTGCACGTACACTTTTGTTCCACCCCGCTTTTCCCTCCCGATTTTTCTCCTCCCCGCGAAATTCCTTTCACCTACAACTTTTTCTCCCTTTCTCTTTGCCATTCCCATTCCTCGAGCCCTTATTGCCTCTATCAACGTATCCTGCTTGATTTATACATCTATATGTTCCGTTCTGCTCTCCGTAAATGGAGGAGGCAAGGTAGGGGTAAACAGCGAGACGTGTAATGCGTAACCATGCGACGAGGGGACTCACCTTAACGACGCTGCATGGATACGATATGATCGTCTCGGATAAATAGACGCAATATCGTTCGCATATCGCGTTATATATTGTATCTCGGGGAGATGTTAAATGCGTAAAAGCAGAAGTCACATTTATAGTCGAGATATGGGACGGAAAGAAGCGCTCTCAAGAACCATTGAATTGGAAATCACGATATCAATAATCATATTATATAGTCTGTCTTATAAAAATTCTTTCTCGAATCACAAATATACAGACTAAATTAGAAAAATGTGATCGGCCTGACATGAATGTTCAAAGTACGAATAGCTGCAGGCTTGGAAAACATTGCTAACTCGCTTCTAATAAAATCAATTTCTTTTCACGGTCGCGAGAGATTTGCCAATACACACACGCATACGTACGTCTCCGCGACAAACTTGGTATGGTGAACACCTGTTATAATTTTTATCTGGGACCCGTAGGATCGCAATAACACGGGATGAAGGGAGACAGTACATTGTGCGCGCGCGAGAATCCTATCGTCCGATTCGTGTGTGAACCCCGAGATTAAACCTAGTCGACAAGAGAAGCTGGGGTGCGCGTTACTTCCCGTTCGTGCACTCTGTTATCTTTTTTACTTTTTTTTTATATAGCTCACCGCTACGGCCGCTGCGAGCCGACGTTTCGCGTGGCTTTACGCGTTAATCCTTTAAGCGCGATCGTCGTGTAAACCCGAAGAGCTTCGGGATCGGATTAATACCAAGGCAAATACGAGTTGTTAAATACGCCATGCACCGCGTGGAGCGATGACAAACTACTACTCACGTTCGATAAACGTCATACGCTACGGGAACAACTTGAAAGCTGTATTCGTAACGTGAATAATCTGCCATATTCGCTCGTGGATTCTTCTCGATGGATTCTACGCCCACGTTCTTATCTCTCATTTATATCGATATTCCACATATTTAGATTTCATAATTTTCATATCGGATATAATAATATTGTAAAGATAGACACGTTTCCGACAAATATTACATATGATAATATATGGCAATACAAATAATGTTTTTACAGTATCGAGAAATATTATACTGAAGTCTTATCGTGGACGACATCACCAAACACGTTAATATTATAATCGCAGGTCCGAATGTAAAAAGGAAATTCAAAATGAAGCGAAATAAATAAATAAATATGAGCTACATATTTCTGGCACGATGAAAGTTACGTCTCAACACTTAATTGCAGCGGGTAGAAATATGCACGTATCTTCAACGCACCTTAAGCGCAAACCGGAATCCACAAATATAAACTACATCTACTGACAGTAATTTAATTGACACGCCGCTCGCGCGTGCAAGAATAAACCACCGCGATATTAATTACAGCCGGTCAAGAACAATCTCGGTCCGTCGTATTTTGTTAATTCGCGCGCTTCACCGACGATAATATTTTCTTAAGAGCCTGGCGTCCTTCTTCTCGCATAAAGCACGCGCGCATTCCTACGAAGAACCGGGACCCGGCGTGCGTGCCACGTCACACGAAACCTGCCTCCGAGAGCGCCTTTATGATATGTTTAATAGCGGGACCATCGGCCCCCGGTATCCTCCCCGGTCGCGACTGTTCCCCCTTACATCTCGCCTCGTTTCCTTTCCGGCTCATCCTTGATCTTTCGCGGCCCTCGTGATTATTAATGACGCTATCCGCGGACGGTCACCACCCAGCGCAAGGGCCCGAGATGGCACCGATATTGTTTCATGCTTTATTTATTTACACCGCGACGTGACGCGCGATCGTCCCGATAGCGGTTAGACACGGATTTATGAAGTGCGCCGCGGAAAGAAGACCTTAGCGCCCTTCGGTCAGCCTCGAGAGTTGGTCGGTAGATATCTCGACAAGGTGACGAGGATCGATCGGCTGACAGTATTATCGAAACATTGCAAGAGGAAGCGAGATAAACCTTACCTCCAGGATGCGCGCGGATCGAAACGATATATCAAACCTGATAGGGCGAATGTGCTCGAAGTAAATTGGTAGTGTTGGTACTCACCTGAAACAGAAAAAAATAACATCATGGTTAGAAGAAATATAACAACGCGAAACGAAGAAATGCGATATAGGTACAATCTCGTCATACTAGAATCTCGCATTTTTCAAATGCAGATGTTAACGGGCAATGTAACTTGTAACAATATACGATACTTTCTCTAATTGCGAAGGATACTCTCCCTAATTGCGAGATCATGTATCAATAGATTACCAAAGCTTTTGCGAGGTGCTTTTAATCGTCGCCTTAACAATACGAGAGAATAAGATCGCGGCGAGATGTGAAAATAATTAGTTGGGCCCATGAGCGTAATACCTACGCCTCTGCAATGACGTATATAGCCTCGGTAGTTATAACGAGCCCCATTCGGGGTTTCCCGCGGGAACCCGCAAACTTGATGTTCTTGCGGCGTAGGCTACGACTGGGGTGGGCTAAGGCCGGTGGTCATTCTGGACTTCGGCAAGATGCAGAGCAAACGCGGCTCACCGAACCGGTGGATCAACAAATTCAGGATGCCCGCGATTATCGGATACCGGTGTCGACAAACATCAATTTCCTGTGCGTACTGGTATCGCGTGAACTCGAAGATATTTACGCGGCTCGTAGCTACTGCCTCGATTTGCTCAAAGCATAAAGCACACTACGAAACATGCTGTCGTCGCAGCAGACGTTTCTAGAGAGGCTCGTTCTACTCTCAAGAAATATTCAAGTGTAAACTTCTACGCTTACATCTCATTTTACGAGTTTATGGATTTGCAATTTCATGGAAAAATGTAAATCCCGAAAATATCGAAAGATTTTGTTTTAACAATAATTTGCAATAAAATAAAACGACAGTCGTTATCTAGTAGAAATAATAAATTGTCGTAAAGACAATTTTTTTAACAATTTTCTCAAGTCACCATCAGTAGAATCTTACTTAAGGTTTTGGCAGAAATGATGCGAAGGGTTCTCGGGGAGACGATCTCAAAGACGGTTATAACCGAGATTCCAATCGGTTAGAGTATGGATCGTCGAATCCTGAAATCCAGTACATTAACCGGCCACAAAGCGTACGGCTTTGCGGCGCGAATCGCTCGTAAACCGTGCAAACGTCGTTCGCGACGCTTCGTACCCACTAACTCCGTTTAACTATCGCATCTAAAAAGCACTCTATTTTTTACGTGATTCAAATGCAACTGCAGCACCACGAAATCGCGAACCATTAAGGAACGGGCTTTCGAACAGTGTTCATTCTCCGCTGTACTTTGTCAGGGGAGAGTGGGGAAATCGCCACGTCGGACTGGCTAGCAGAAGGATCGCTGCGGAGGGCATTTTTATTTTCGGGAATTACGTGTCGAAGTCGTTATCGCGTCATATCGCATATTTATTTTTATGCTGGACAAGATAATCGACGTGCCAAATTGTGCGACCTATTATTCATATATCTGGCGAACGAATGTCGGAGAGTTTCTTGCCGTTCAACATTTTTTCGTCGTAATAGCGTCGAATATCGATTGTGACACATTTGGGTCGCCTGTAATATAGGGACGAAATGTTCCTATCTGTAGATCGGTAGTTACTGCCGCATGGTCGATCGAAAATTGAAATGTCAATTCGTATTTATGTAACATTCGTATCCTCGCCAAAATGTAAAAAAGCTCTTGGTACGATTACTTCTTCGGCGTCTCGCCATTCGTCTAATGTTCGTGTGCGACGCTGTAGAAAATGCTGAGGCCGACGTACGTTTTAGAGCTACTTCTAGCGTCCAGCAGCGCGCGGCAGAGAGGTTTTAAGTAGAAATCAAATCCGTAATGGCTCTATAGCCAGTCGAAGTCGGGCCGCTTGCGTATACGAACGAAATGGCCAATTTTATCGCGATAAATCGTTACCTCCTGTACGCAAAGCGGAATTCGCCTCGGCTATTACTACGACTAAGTGCTGGCAGATACGACAGATTGATAAAAATACGAATTCTCGTCCGAGTTTTATTAAGCTTCGTCCAATAAAGCCCAATCGATAATAAACGTCATTACACCGTGTTCGTTCATGTGTATGTAACTTAAAATGAATAGATTATAGCAATTACGTAAAAAACTAAAATATACGCTTTAATCAAATTACGATTAGTCGACTGAAACGTTTTCTATGTTATTTTATTTTTTATTAAAATGATCGCTTTTCCACGTAACGAATTTGTGGACATTTACGATATCCAAAGAAGTGCCGATTATATTTCTTATTCTCGTTGCTTCCGACGCATTAACGAGACATTCGACTTAACAAACCTTCCTTTTCCCGAATTGATTAACCGTTCCCCGCGCCGTGTTCTCAACGCCGCGCAAACGTTGAACGCGGATGTAAGAAACGCACTGCGGTGCGACATATTTGCAAGTCCTCGTCGTATATCAGCATTAATATCCCGCGCGACAATAACGCGGGGTAGCACAATCGGATAACGAATGTACATGCTTTCGAGAATGCGGGGCGAGGCGAGGGGACAGATAACGTAAAATGCAACCAGTTTCGCGCACAAAGCAGGTAAGCACGGCCACTGATCGGAGTTTCATTGCGACGCGCCGACACGACGTGCGTATGTGTGTGTATTATTATGTGTGTGTATGCTTGGCGTGCAGTCATCTCGAAGATCGAATATATACCTGCCTACCTGGCGGAATTCCTTTACGGATCAGTAGCCCCGCGATAGGCAGTACAGGTACCGGTAATGTCACGGCACGCTCTCGGATACCCTCTGGGTCGAATCGCTATAGCACACGTACGACCTCGTCGTCGTCGCTGGGGAGCGGGACGTTATGGAGAAGAAACGGGCCAGGGAGCGTATGCTACGTGGTAGCACGAAGTGCCAATAATATCTTCATGGCACGTCGTGTCGGGAAGATATACTCTGTGCTCGGGTACATCTAGAAGCGATAGCTAGTCCACCGTCGTGCCCGGTATACCTGCGGGACGATCGCGTGTAAGGAAAATAAGGAGAATAAGACGACTTCTCTCTCTCTCTCTCTCTCTCTCTCTCTCTCTCTCTCTTTCTCTTCTTTTTTTCCTTTTCTCTCTCGCTCCGAAGGCGGCGAGGTGTCCCCTTTAACGACCAAGTCGGCTGACCATGTCGAAGATACGCCGTTACGAGAGAAATATTCGCAATCAAAGTGGCCGTGGCTGGGAATGATATCCAAGATATCCCGCGCCGCGTCGTACGCACATGCTCAATGACCAATGGATGATCGCTATCGGCGATATGACAGGCATCGAGAAGATATGCATATAAATAGCCGAACTCGCGTCGCTGTTGTGCAAACATCACGATCTTGTCTCGTGAGGATATCTCAGTGCCGCCGATCACATTGTTACGGCCGGCGCGTCGTTGGATCGGAAATCGATGGACGGGGATGACTCTGGATTTTATATCCTTCCCCGTGCGCGATGAAAAATGACCGCGATCAAATGGCGCGCAGCTTTTAAGGCTAATGGATAACTTGGAGGATCTCGGAATGCGCGGCGCGGATCGCGCTTTATTGAACGGTCTAGGTTTGCGAAGGGACCGGCAAACCCGGTCGTGAAAAACCTGGCATTCCCGTGAAGAAAGAATACGGCACCCCGGACAGTGAGGCAACGCCACGGCGATCTTTGTAAAACAGGATATAAAACGACATTACAGCGATAAGCGTGTCGCTGTGACGACGTAACGACGTCTACGCGTCGCGGAGCACGCAATAAAAACGAAACTTGCTCGCCAAAGTATTTTTTTAATCCATAATATCCCGCTCGTGTTGCAGCAACGATCTCGAGGTTATAAAGATAGAGTGAGGTGCGAAAAATAGCAAAACTGACTACGAGAAATGACTCGACACTTAATAGCATTCCGATGACACAATGAAAAATCAAGGTAACACGAATCGCTTATTCTCTAATTTGTCATCATTTTGCTCGTAGTTGAAATAGCTTCCAACATGTAAGATCCTCTCGCCAAATGCAGATCCTCCTGCAGAAATGCCTGAATTAATAAGAGTTAAAGGTTGCGTTGATTACGACGCCAATAACGTCGAACCTTCAGCCGATAATTCCGCGTTCGTGGAAATCCGCGTGCTCCAACGCCGCGAGTCAATGATCTCATGTGGAAAAATCCCAAGGCAATTAACCTTGCGCCGCACAGCTCGGCGCAGAAAAGTGAGATGCTTGAAAGGCTACGATCGCATGAACACACACACACACACACACACGCGCGCGCGCATACATACCAACGAATCGCCAACCCGACCGGGCAAATATTCCATATCGTACGAATGCGTGCATACAAACGTTCGGACGCGGGCGATAGAATGCAATATTGTGCAAGGTACTAATTACGGGTGAGAAGAAAAACGGCGTGGGGTCGCGATCCCGACGCTCAACTCGGCACGACAGAGAATTCCAGCCGGCTCAGGTCAGACATATTGAACGCACGTGGCGTAAAAAAAAAAGATAAGTAAATCGCGCGCTACGTTTACACGACGCGTATAGACGTGTGTGCATCGCACGCGCGCGCGCGCGAATCAGTGTAAGTGAAATAGGGGGTGCAAGCAGGGGTGCTGCCATGGGGTGAGGATATCCCTTGCACCCTGCCGCCGCGGTCGTGTAATTATGTCGTGATTTATAATGATGGCGGGCAGTCGCCGGTGCGCAATTCATCTACTAAATGAAACGCCCGAACCTTGTTACGCCGAGTTCGTCACTGCGGCGGATCCTCGGCTTTTGTACGTACTGATTACGCGTATCAGCGCGAGAATGAGTTATGGCGAACGCGTGATCAGATTGAAAATAGATAAACGTTTGATAAGTGGAAACGCAGATTGCGGTCATTTGAAATACATAGTATGATATCTAATGCTGTTTAGCTTAATTTTTCACTATTTTGCGAAAAATGCTTGAAAACGTTAGAATAAAATAAAAAATGAATAATAATGTAAAAATTGTCGTTATTATGCTTCAATATACGGAAAGCTAAGCTAAATCGAATTATTCAAGCAATGTTTAATGACCCCGTGCAAGAGAAGCGCATAATGTGACGTTGATGTGCTCAGTAATATAGTTACAAAGCGTAGTCTTATCCGCAGAGCGAATACAAAACCTCGGAAGCGAGTTCCAGAATTCCGGTAAGTCGCGGCCAAGTTTAGAAGTTATGTTGGCGCTGCGACAAGTCGCTCGCAGCTTGCCGGAGACTTACTTCCGAATGCAGCCACGGTGACGTGAAAACAATTCACGAGAATAGAGAGTCATTAAGATATCTAAGACCGCAGTCATTATGACAAGAAGCTTATACCTCGAGTAAGTAATAACGCTGATTAAACTTACATAACAGTAACAAAGCGGTGTTCGCAACTTTATGCAAAAGGATTTAGCAGCGAACAACGGTAAGCAGGTTCGCATATTTTCGTAAAGGTAATACCTCATCAGTTCGTCAAGAGGTGATTAATAACGTAACATATTTCACTTGAATGTAAAATCTGCAGTTATTCGTTGGATATCGCCTATTTTATAAGCTCTGTTAAGGAAATAAATTACTTTCGTCTTCAATAAAAAGTGATATTTTTGATACGCATTCTCAAAGATCATCTGAAAACGGATAAGAGGGTAGTAAAAAATGGGGCATTCGCGACCTTACTTTACCACAAAAGAGCTACGCCGAGGGTCGAAGTGACAGTAATGACCAGAACACGCATCTATGAGAAATATCACAACGTTGGATGGTGCAATAAAAAGCTCGCCCTTTATCAAATCCCGCTTTCCTCTTCAACTGCAGCCGACCGTCGATCATGCACAGTAGCGCGCGATCCACCGGCAGATGCGCGGTCATCAATCGTGACTCGATGCAAACGACGTCAAAAATGTGCAAGGCTGAATTTTTCCCGGATGAATCATCGCTTCCGTGGGACACACTGGCGATGGCTGCCGTTTTGCACCCCCTTCCGAAACACGCTTCGCAGCGTCCGAAGCACCAGCGTTGTGGGATCGTTCCGCTTCCATCCACGGCGAGCTCTCTATTTACGATCTATCTCGGTGGAACGTAAGGACCTCGTATATCACGTTCTGTTTAATTTCCATTCATGTGCGCGACCGTTTCGCCATCACGGGCCTCTATATGAGTATCCTGGAAATTGACGTCTTGATTTGCAGCATCTCTTTGGCATCTTTACGACTCACGAGATCTGGTTATCCGGAGACCCAGCGAGTAAACGAGCACTCTACTAAATTTGAGTCAGTTGTCTGAACGATAAGATGTCGCAGAGTCAATAAAACCCCCATTGTACACGACATAGAGTATAACAGGGATACATTTTCCCTGTACTCCGTACATCGGCGGACATTTAGGTCGACTAAAGTCGCCTAGAGCTGTATACGCGTTAGTTCGAAATAGTTCGCCGAGAACGTCAGGCAGTCGCATCAGTGGTCGCGTTCGGTAATCACGGATGGGTTTCGCCACTTTGACTCGCAGACGACGACTCCGGCAGTGAGCGGATGGTGCCTGAGATTGACTGCGGACATACCGGGCGATAGGAGAAACCTGCCGCATTACGGTGTTCCAGCGAGCATCGCTCTCGGCCGTTGCCAAGGGATCGCACAGTTACAGCGGCGAACTGTTCAGCCAACTGCGTTGATTACGCTTGAAGACACCGAGAGTGATACTCTCTCCCTCCCCTTTCCACCTCCAAGGATTCTCCCGTCATTTCACCATCCGGAATTGAAAATGCCCGTGTCTCTCGTCCCTTCCATCATCAATGTACCACCTACGCTCCACGTTCTCGCCTAATCCTCGATCTTCATCCTCCCGATGGAGTCTTTCACCTATAATTCCTTTCTTTCGCCGTGCCCTCTCAAAGTCTATGAGGCTAAGTGCGCGCCGTCTCCTTCATGAGTTCAGCCATTCTCCTAGTCCGTTCATGGTCCCGTCGCCGGGATCTTCTATGTTTTTTTAAGTAGGTAGGATAAGGTCGTTAATGAAATTCCCTCCTGGCCGACGAGGGAAGTTCCTCTCCGCCAGCGCCACGGTGTTTTTCATCACGGCGCTTCTTGAAAAGGATCTACGGAGGTGGACTGAACGAAAGTACTGCTCTTCCTTCGCGGGGGATGATGAAAGAGGGTAGAGAGATAGGATGAACGAAAGCTTCGAGAGTCGCCTGTCACTCGGACCGAGATTGCCCGCTTCTTTCTACTACCACTCCGCTGCCTCTCCCACGGCTCCTAATTCCGATGGTTACCCGCACAAATGATGTGGAACGAGCAAAACATTGGGATCTCGCCGGCTCTCCTATCCCTGTCCCCAGATAAGATAAGAGGGAGTCACGCGCTATCGCCTTGCAGAGTTCAATGTTCGTGCGCTTGCCGTGAGGCTTCTTGCTCAACTACTGCTTAACTACTTGCAAAGATCGTCAGTTTCTAAATTACGCGACCTTAATCAGCATTCATGTATTTAATACTTTGGAAATTGAGTAGTTGGATGATACATTTGCGCGCGCGCGCGTGATTCAGTATGCCTTCAAGATAATAAAGGTAATTATATTATCGCGCTTAAATATGTAGACGCTTTCTCGCTCAAATACGTGGAATTAACTGCGAAAAATCAGTGCGTAAAACGGCGCGGTATGCGCGTCGGCCTACGCGACATGCGTCTGTCGTATGATTTGCATCGGCGCATGATACATACGGGGTAATGGAGCGGCGGGGCCGAGCAATTAAATTCCAATTTAATAAAGGCACCGGGGGAATGTCGACGCCGCGGCGAAGTTTCATTTCAACGGGGTTGGAATCCCGAGCGTGCGACCGTGCCGCATCGGGGATGGTATGTGTACACGTACGTACGTTTAACGGCTGCGTTTCGCAGCCGAGAGACGAATCAATCACTGCGCCACGCAAAGCGATCGCGAATGCTGGTATTCGATGCTCAACAACCGGCGGATAGTTTCAGCGCTGCCGAAAAAGTTCTTTGACTGCCGTAGCAACCTAAGCGTTCCCGAACTGCGCGATTCGATTATTTGACGACGATGAGAAAGTAATTTCAGCCGAATGGCTTTACGCGTCGTTCGCTCGCGAGATGACCGATGGGCAAAACAGAAATGCGTAGAACATCAGATTGATAGTATCGAGATTGTACGACTTTAAAACTTTACACATTTAAATAAATTCTAGCAAATTAAAAAAAATCATATGCTTGATGTAGCCCGATAAAAGCATTAACTGTAGCGAAATACATTTTTATGAAAATTGTTGCTTGTAACCGTGAGATAGTTGTTCACGGATAAATTCAACAATATGAGAAAGCGCAAGCACAGGACCGACGATATTTGACCAATGTGAGACCCCAATAGTCGTACATTTATTTGAAACCCATATTTGTCCAAAGTGTAATATTTACGGACCGTTTGAAAACTATGGTTTTGGAAGAGCAGCTGAATAAAGAAGAAATAAATCTTCAAAATCGACAATAATTAAAAACAAAATTTTCGTGATTTAATTCACTACACAACAAAAAAATTATTTGCTAAATGTTTTATCTATTATTTATGAATATTAAAAATAAAACATTTTATATTGATTTTATATCTGAATTTGTATATTTTTCACAATAGAATTAATTCAGTGCTGTTAAATGATTAAGTTATATTTCAAAAAAGTAATTAAAATTCTCGTCACGAAAAAATTAATTTTAAATTTGTAAAAAAAAATAAAATATGAGTCTGCTATTTCACACAATTACAAAAGACCCTTTATATGTGCAACTGTTCACATTTCTATAACGAGTTAACAGGATTCCGAGAACAGCATGGATCGAAGAGAAAAAGCTCGGGGGCAGACTTGCGGGGAACATGGGATATAAAGGAACGATTCGGAAGCAATTCGGTAAGTACATGTCGATTTATGTCCGGGAATCGCCGATAGCTCACCTACGCCATTTTCTTCCCCCACATTCGCCGGGTTTTGCCACTGGATCGCCGAGGATAGCGCCATAAGAGATCCGCGGATGTTATTGTATGAGAACGACGATCGTTCCCAGCCTCCCCACCATATTTTATACACCCGGTATATAACGTGTAGAAGAACGTTCCCGATGGTCTATCTTATGACGTTATTTGCGGAGTGGCCCGAATGGATGAGTCGTCCACTGTCGATCCGTCGTAGCGTTCGAAAGGAAGAGAGACGCCCGACAAACTTTGGTCAAAGAATTATGAGGAGCCTTTTTTCCTAGATTACACGAAACATTCAGCCGACATTCGCGCGAGTGGTGAAGCAGCACGGAGTGGATTCCACGGTGCGGCAACGGGGATTTCTTTCTACGAGATCTCCGATTTCATCTACCGTAGAGATCGTAAATACCATCGATTCCTAACAGCAACGTTTATTTCGTGACACTAGATAATGGTATTGGATGGATTTTTTATACCCTCGCATATATTCTCGTAGATAAAAAGCTTGGACAAACGGATGTTACCGAGATTTATTATGTATAAAATAATATAAGTTGTGATATCACGAGAATGTAATTTTTAAATCAACATAACGTTATGCCACGAAGCACAACTATTTTTTCAAAAATTTATCCTTAATAATATTATTGAGGGAAAAGTACATGCATTTTCTACCTTTTGTATAGATTTATATTAATATGTAATAATGATAATAATAAAGATAACTTGACCAGATTCAGTAAATTGGCTCTATTAAAATAATTTTCATGTTATCGATTACATCGATACTTGTAAATTTACTTGTAAGCTAACTTGGAAATATATCAATCATAAAATAATCTTAACGATTACAAAGATAAATAGAAATAAAATCGAAATAAGGCTTTAATTGTCGATCCACTCGAATTTTATACTTGATCTGGTTATGCATTATCATGCCTTTTGATCCGCAATAAGCCTCATAGCGGCACGTAAATTATTCAGATGAGTTTGCAGCTGGTGAATAATCCGGTTGCGCGGTGACGGGCCAATGTTTTTCATGCGGCTATCCCTCATTTGGCTTATCTCTGATTCTGACTAAGACTAATGCGGGCGATTCGCTCGATCGTTTGTAACCCCCTCTGACCCTCGTGGCCAGCTCGCACTCATTTACCCCCGGGGGCTACCCTCTCGGTCCTTTGCTGACTAACACGCTCTCATTTATCCGCAAGGAACCGATGCCCGTCGCGTAGATATTAGTTCGGGGAAACGTCAGGATCATTCACGGCAGGAAGGTGAAAAAAAACCGCTGCAATCGATCTGTCAAAAATCGTATCCCGTCCTTTAAAACATCGAATATCGAATTTTGGCGAAATAAATTCGACGAATGCTTCCCGCCGCAAAATTGCAGAGTAGCACGAAATTGTGCGGACACCTTTGCGTTGAAAAGTTGGCGCAAAGAGACATCTTAGATTGACGTAACTTATGCCACAATTGTTTTCGAATTGTGCCGCCATCAAAGTCTCGTTTTCTGGTACTCGAAAGAGAACTGGAAACGATCGCGGAGGTTTTCTCGCTTTCGCCGGTGCTATATGACTCGTGTAACTGCCGCCGGTGCTCCCGGACGTTCTCTATGCTCGAATAACGTTGCACTTACCCCGGGGTTTACGTCCTGACGCTTCTGCCTCTCGATATCGACTTTTAACGATCGAAACGAGGAAAACCGGCTATGAGACCAGAAGTGGTTGCGCCCGGAAAAACGTGTAGAAAAAACGTCCCGCTCTTTCTTATGGCTTACTTTTTTACGGCAAACCGCAAAGCCCTCGCGATCCAAGATGAGACTCTTCGTGACACGTTCCCGTATAATTTCGCAGGGATCGCGAGGGAATAAAATAAAGTCGGCGCGGTAAGAAAATAAAAATAACTAGCAGCACAACCATTACCCTAATCGCCTGCTCCTCGAAGTATCCTACCAGGCAAGTATTTCACATTGCGTGAATACGGATCGGCGCCGATGTCGAACTGGTTCTCCGCTTCGTGAGTTTCTATCCGTCTCTGTGTATCCTCTTCCCGGAACGTTTCCCAGCGCCTATCTCTTTCTCTATGCAGCTCTTTCTCTCCGTCCTGCCTCCTGCCGCTTCTCTCTTCTCCACCGTTCTCTTCGTTTAATTTCTTTTCCGACCTCACGTTTCTATATCACCGGATCCTGGATCCTACATCAGGCGGCTCACACGCGATTTACTAAGAAATTCATTGGCTAATGAAATTAAATTCCTGCCCGCCGTTCGTCTCACTCCACAACGGTCCTTCGCGTCGTAGTTTATGCGCCGTATTGAGTTCCGCGAGTTCCACATCTCGTTGTCCCCTCGTTTCGCTCTTCTCTCCTGATATCGTACGCCAAAGCGAAGCGCAAAAAAGTAATCCAAATAATTCTCTTTGCTCGCTTCCTCTCCCTCCCTCCCTACCTACCTACCTACCTATCCTTTCTCTCCGGTTCCACCCGTCGCGCATCCGCATTGCTCGGCAAACGCTACGAAGAAAATGAAACGATGAAAGCTGGTTCGATGGAGAAATAAAGGAAAGACGGAGAAAAAAATGTCGACTCCACAGTCGGTTCTCACACCTTACGCCTCGCGCAAATAATTGGAACGTGCTGAACCCCTCGAGTTCTCGGGTACTCTTTTAATTTCGCTCCTGGCCTTCCCTTAATTCGTCGCAGGTAGTTAGAGAAGACACTCCCGGAACTATTTCCCTCGTCCCTATCGTCTTCGCGTGCCTTCCATTCTCGTCTGCGCATTGCATTAACTCGCGAACAGAATCTCGCCAGCGTCTGCCGGATCGAATCACTGCGGCGAGATTTTTAAATAAACATCGAAGAGGGAGGCAAAAAGGTCCGATGTTGACTCCTTGAAACTTAAGCGCCACGCGCCTTCGACTTCTTCCGGAATAACTACTCTTGACATAAGGAGATTTCTCCCCGCTCTTTCCAAACTTCTTCTTCTTTCCTACTTCAAAGATCTTTAATTTTGATAGCGCCGCGTGAAATTCAACAGCAAATTTACGTAATTTGCGATTGAATTTAAAGTTTTAATAACTGCAACATTATAAAATGTAACGGCCGTTTTTGTGTTTTACATTTATCGTGAAAAATTGAGTACTAAAATTGATTTGCTTGAACGGAGCAACTTGCAAATGTTGCTTTCGCGTGACTCAACGTGCGGCACCATGGATCGTGTATGAACGGTGAGTCGTAATTAAATTTCTAATTGGCAGCAGACACCATTTTTTTCGATGTGGCAAAACTTCTTTTTCATTGCCAATTATTCGAGCTCCGGCACGGACTTTAAATTTCCAAATGGCTCTGGCGCGCTTTTAACGATGTGCGCAATGTTTTATGAGTATGTATTATTTTTTACGTGGCATCGAAACGCATCGCACGGTGTTCGTTTCTCACACCGAGTTTTGTATTCCATTCATAGGCAGAACGCGTGTTGTTTAGTTTCATCGATCGACAATTTGAGCGTTTTTTTCCAATTTATCGCGAAATCTCTTTTTATGAAAATCTCAATAAAAAAGAATACAGTTTTCACAGATTTAATCAAATTAAAAATAGATAGATAGATAGATAGAGATAGAGAGAGAGAGAGAGAGAAAAAAAAACAAATATTGATATCATAGATACATTATTAAAATATGAATAAATCGAAGCACTTTTTTATTACTTCATTCAACACAACTATCGCGAAATCAAACTATCACTTTCTGTAACTGAAAGGTATCGCACCGCAGTGGCACCGTCCCAAAAGAACGATGACGGCAGATTCTTTTTTATATCCCGCAGGAGGGATAATCTTGTTTTTCTACTGGAGAATTCCCTCTGGGAGAATAAGTCAACGGTGGCTTCGGGTATCTCCAGGAGAGAGAGTTAATTCGCGATCCGCTGCAGGCTGCAGGCTGTTTACACGCACAGGATCTCAGTGATGTATTCGCGCCTCGAATTCGCGGCTTCCTTGTCGACCACCCACGTCACGAACTTGGCCGTTTTCGTTCTTCTGCTCAGCGAGACGTCGGGGCGAATATGTTGAAAGTTAACGTAATTGTAAAACTCATGCCCGTCATCAATCTTGTCAAATCGTAGTGTGACAGAAAAAAATGTTGCTTTAAAGAAAGCAATCGTTATAAGCATATTGTTTTTGCACTTGTACTACACGATTAATAGTTATTATTTTTTCTCGTCTATCATAAGTTACATTATTATTACAATTATAATATTTTAATAACAACATCTTACACGTAGCAAATTAATTTTGGCGATGAATAAAGTTTACAGAAAAATCTCCTTAAGAAGCTTTCAGAGTTGACAGCGGGTGGATTAGTGAACATGCGGTTGACGTATAAGGCTTGTCAATTAATTACCCTTCCTTGTATATTCAACTTCGGGGAGTTCGCACCCTCTATCGTTCCATGGGATTATCATGACACGACAAGCTCCGCTTATACCCGGATTAGGAAACGTCTGTGAACGTTTCATTTTAAAGACAATATCATTTTACGTTGACATGCGAGAATTTCCGTTATCACGTTCTCTCTCTCTCTAAGTAATTAATTTATTCCTACTAATCATCAACACTTTTTTTAGATAAATATGTAAGAACAATGCGAAATATTATTATAACAGACGTCAAAAAGCACAACACAATAATTAACGATTCCATAACTGAACAATAACCAAAGCACTCAATCATGCAATAATATTAAAAAGTGCATTTATATTTAACAAATGCTGGCACAAGCGTGAAATGGGATGTTATGCATCTCGTACGGTATTACAAAATATGAATTTTATACCGCACTAAAAATAGCAGCAGCGGATTAAAACATGAAAACGAAAATTCGGCGAGAACGTTACGCAATGGGTTTACGCGATATCGCGTGAGCATTATCGCGGCTACGAAATTAATAGGTGCGAGGAAGATGAGATCAGGAAGCGCCGAGGTCGATACGGCGACAGCGGTATAATAGTGCATGGCGGTTACGTCGAGCTTAGTCGCGAGATACGAACGAGGGGGTCAGGATTTGGGGTCGGCGTGAGGTCGTGGGCGAGCCGCAGAGGTGCGTGCGAGAGCAACTGAATCTTTGATGGCGGAGGTCGAGAGTCAGGCTCTCATCCCTTCCTATATACCAGAGAGAATTTCCCCGTGAGGAATCCGGGATGGGGATGGGGTTGGAGATGGTTAAACGGCGACCGGCCACGCCGGAAGTTCCACTTACGACACGCGACTGTAACCCGTTACTGCGGACCATATCTGCTTAACGGAGCGACAGTGTAACGAGGTCATCTTTTTACGGGTAGCTTGTATAACGCGTGAGTCTCCGAGTTGAATACGCGCGCACCCGTCCGGCCCTGCAGCAAAATCTAATCTTCTCCCCAATTACTCTCTCGTTATCCGGTGGAAGTGAGCGCCGATGAGATGAGATTCCCGTACAGAAACATCGTCGCTGATGCGTCGTCCTGAAGAGTGACCTAGTTGCTTAAGAAACTTTACGTGCGCACGTGGGCCCATGCAAGTTGCGAATTGCGCGAGCGATAGGTTATCAAATAAGAGGGGGGTGATTAAATCGAATTTTCTCCGCAAGAAATAGCACATTACCGCCGATTCTGTGACACACATTGTGGCGACGTAGTGACCACGCTATGCAATTATAATAATTTGTATTATGAAGTTCAACGAGGTAAAATAACAGATCGATAATCAAGATTTTCTAATCAAGTGTTTCACAAATTTGTCGTTCATACGTGTCTTTTTGCCGATACTCAACCACGGAGGGTTATTTCCGGAAATGGGAAACAATTTTCATAGAGATACAATAAATATGCATATTCTGTTTGAAAAACAAATGATATTAAAAAGATAAAAATAAATTACATGTAAATGGAAAATTAAAATTAAAAACTTGTCAATAAATAATTAAAGACATCCATTATAAAAGTATTATCATTGTTACAATACAAGGCATTAACAATAATTTGTCTTTTAAATAAAAATAATCTTTTTTCTACATTTGCACACACGTAAATGTTAAAATCTCAGTAATATTATCGACACCAATTATTGACTATCAGTGAACGCAGTCAGACGAACATAAAAAATAAAAAATACGACGATGGTGCGCAGTGAGCGAAAATTAGCGAAGCGTGGTATATTATTGATAACCAACTTCGGCATTCAATACTTTCTGCCTCGATTCGCAGAAAATCAAAACGAGCCACTCGTCAAACGTGCTAAATGGCAATGAAACGCGATAGGGCCATACACAAACGCGTCCACTTGGAATCGTATACGGTAAATTTGCAAAGTAAATTCCTCCTTTTTTTCGCACACGTACGCATCGTGTTGCAACGTGACCGGTCAAAAGAGGATTACGGAGGATGGGGGTTCAGTCGGGAGCCTTTAGATTCCGCCCACGCAAGAAAGTGTTGCCATCCATGGCGCTTAAGGCGGGACGACGACGGTAGCTCGATTAAGTAACAGGGTTTAATGTCTATGCAAAGTAAATTGTTGCCCGGCGAAGCCCGATCGTGGCACGAAAAAGTGCGAGGAGGAGAAGAAAAAACGAAGTCTGGTATAATCGACGGATACGGCGAAACCGGAAAGGACGGGGGAGTAAAGCAGCTGAGCTACAATTAAATGAAGAGGACACCACCCACCGATAGCGCCCAGGATAAGTTCCTTTAGCGAGTGATTAAATTTTAATCCACTTCTAATTAGATTTTTTGTCAGGCTCGACGTAAGGGCGAGCGCGGCCGACCATTTTGAAGGGAGATGGTTAGGACCTTAGTAGACGAAGATGCAACTCTTACGCTAAAAGGATTCATTTTAATCGAAACTTTTTAATGAGAATCGGTTGTCCGGTATTTTAATGTCGTTAACATCGATTCCGCCGACAATTCTTTAACATTGGCATTTGTTCAGACGTGAGATGAACCGATAAATTACAACTTTTAAATATCGATTCTATTGTCCTGATTTTGTTGATCAAAAGTTGAGATTAAAGTGCGATTGAAAGTAAAACGACGGAATCGTTATTCTGATAGTTAATGTGATTAACAACTGCAATTCTATTGTCACTAAGATTCACTTTTCTTCTAGTATCTCAATATTCGAATAAAACACATTTCTTATATATAAAGTTACAGTTTTCAAGTATTGCCAAAAATTAATAAAATACATTCATTAAATCTTATTTAATAATTTAATATTATTTTTCTTCCATAATGTAATTAAAATCCAACAGAAGATGCGTTTGGTTCAGCAATTTATCGCTAATTGAAAATCGTAGTAATATCGCAGACAATGCAATTTTCTTCGACTAATTGTAGACCGACCATCTTCGAGTTTGCACAGTTTCTGGGCTTCTGACATGGACGAATCGATGGGCAAACAAACGATGAATTTGACAGCCTTCCTTTGGCGAGTCGGCCATCGCCGCTGCACCGCGCCGCGCCACACCGTTTCTCTTCATGGATCGCCGTCTCAAACTCATTCTACTTTGCATCTCGCATACATCCTGCTCGGGCCACATAGCCCATCATTCTCTCGTTCCGCTAGTGGTTCCTATCAAGCGCTGATGATTCGGACGTGTAGGCACCGAAGCGAGCCGGCGCCTTTTGGTCAGTAGTTACCTCAAGAACCGCCAGGTCGGTTCTACTCTGTCCGGTCCGAAGCAGTCTCGTGTAGCACCGATAAGTAGTTAGTTACGTTACCATTATACCATCTAAACGTACACGATCAAGAAAACGTTACCGCGTGGCCCTTTAGAAATGCCTCGTCTCCCTACCGCGGTCTTTAGACCGCCTTTCAGACGCCGCGCGGAACCATTCTCTTAATTGAATTAGCCAGCCGGAATTAGCAATTTGAGATTAGCGCCGCGGCGCCATCGTCTTTCGAAAGTAAAGCCGGTCGAGAGCTGGATTCACAGGCTCGTTACGTAACTACGCAATTAGGGAGCGTGTACGTCCGCGTTGTACGAGTGCAGAGCGAGCGCGACGTTTGTAGGATTCAGGAGCCAACCGAGATCGAAACGGCAAAGATCAGAGCGGAAATCCGGAACTCAATTGGTACCTCAATGAAATACGAGAGCATTTCGACTCCATCTCGACGACTAGCGCAATTGGTACACAAGTTCGGATCTCCATACGTCGCGAATAGATATGGACCTCTGTCCACCATCGTCGTCGTGCAGTTTCGAGTTGTAAACTTCAACCAGCCAGAATAAATGGCCATTAATAAAATGTACAAAAATAGAGAAGACCGACTGAAGAGAAAGAGAAATGAAGAGACGAGGTGTGAAGGAAATAAAAGGTGAAATAGGTCAATTCTCTCTACTCGGCACAATCGTCTTCTTACCGTGTGGCACAGGTGGACGACGATATTTATTTGGCGATAGCTATTTCCTGGAAATCACGGGGGAACACGGGCTTGCCCCTGTAGGTTGTCGTCTCTCATCGCTAAACGATGCTTTTCTCTCGCGTTTCCGCGCATACGACTCTTTCACCCCAATCGTGATACAGCTCCCTTTGATGTTTCTCGAGTATCGATCATGCTCTCCGAAGGTCAACCCTCCTTGGTAAAACGAGTTTTTCCGGTAGCAAACGGAAAACTCTCAATGCTATAAAACTTTTTCTATGTCAAAAGGAAGGAATCATTCCGCTATTTTCCGAATTGCATATCGATTCGTATATTTGCTATAAGAAATAATTCAAAGAGATTGTATGGCTAAAAATTCATTGTGCTGACAGAATACGTAATATTAAATCAATTTCTTCAGGTACTACGACATCGATTTCGATAACTGTCGCTAGAAAAAATATATATAATTAAAAAATATGAAAGTCTTTTTTTAGTTGACTTTTAATAAATTTCAAATTAAACGACGTGAGAATCCACTTCAATTGACAGCAACTTCCTGCATGGCGCCAGCAAAATAGAAATAAGCAGAAACGAAAATAGAAGGACAGGATATTAGAGTAACCGGGGGAAGATGTATTGCGCTAGTTCGTTGGCTTTGATTGCCAGATATTCAACGGGGCTTAGCGCGGATGTGAGAAGACGGTGGGTGGCGCTTAATGTCATAGCATCATGCGGCGACGTTTACGCCATGTAGGTATACTTAAGGCAATAAGATCTAATGTGATATACAGCAGTTTATATAGCAGTATCTTGAAAATCGAGCTGAGAGCAGATCGTTTGCGTATCGTTACTACCGCATGCACCGCGACTGTTAGAAGGATCTGCCAACGCGTTTCTGCACTCGGTAAATTTTGCATCTCTTGCATATGCATGCGTCGGCAGAAACGAAATCAACGATTTACGAGATGCAGAAGGAACCGCGCTTTTCATTGCTGCCATTAGCGACTTTCTTTCTCGTCAGCATATAATTCTCTACGAGCATTTTATCCGTTAACAGATTACAATCCGCCAAGTAACAATCTACGGCCAATCTGCATGAAAATTATCAACGATGTAATGAGAGATGACTGTATTTACATCTGACCGATTTATTTCATCTACGTGATTATTCACAACCGTACGTTGCAAAGTTCGTGCTACTAATCCATTAAAAATCGCTTAAAAGAATATAAAACGAAGAAAATAGTCACCGATGTGGAAAATACGTCACGTACGAAGTAGAAATTATATGCGAATCAAATTCAATTTAATTGATCGAGCTTGAGCTCGAGTCGTAAACTGGTTTGCCATTTAAGAAATGACTATTGCTGACTATTTATGATTCAAACGTGAAAGAAAAAACAGATTAACTGATAATTATCATGATCAAAACGTGCAAAATTGCACGCTTCGTATCTTCAAAATTAACATAAATTAGCAAGAAACTATTTGTGTTGAACTACGCGAGAGATTGCAAGAAAATCAAATGCTTTCAAAGTAATTTACACAATAGGAAACGACGAGATAAAATCAGTAATGCTGGATTTAAGATGCCGTACGCAAATCGTCTCGTCCTTGCTAGATAGACGAGATGTACACTAGGCTGCGCTCTTCCTTTCCCTCGTGCGGCAGGAACTATCGTACTCGTTATTTGGTATTATTAACTTGTAATACTTGAGATTTTCGATTGCCTTGTCGCGGAGAGTATTTAGTAATCCTGAATCCGGCAAATCGGATTCATTCTGTCTCTTTCCTGTGATCTGTGGACTTCTAATAGATGCCTCTTCTCTCTCCTTCACTTGTCTCTCTCCCTATATTTATCGCCTTTTCTATCCTCTTATTATAATTACAGAAAAAGGAGAAAGAAAGATATCCACTTGAAATCCATAGACAGTGAAAAAGAAATAGAGTGGAACTTGTCCCTTGATTTACATATATACATGTATATGTACACACACACACACACGCGCGCGCGCGCGCGCACACACACACGCACACACACACACACACACACACGCACCGTTTCTTAAATTAAATAAACAATGTAATGATGCTCTTGCCGTTAGGAACGATCGAAATATCGTCGCGCTCAACAAACGTCGCCGCGGTTGCTTTGATATTGCCCTCGAACCATCGGATACCTCGAGCAAACATTCGCGACTATCCTACAGTAGCTCTCGAGCACAAAAGCCAGCTACTTTGGCTCAGGCAAGCGAAAAGCCGTCCTTTCTCCGCGAACGAAATGAACTCCGAGAAACTTCGCTACTTAAACGCGAGAGAAATTGGGATTTTATAGACATTCGTAAGAAAAACAACGATCCTGCAAAAGCAGCGATGGTTGCCTGGGCGTACTAATCTAATCTTGATTATATTTGCACACGTTGAGAAAATGAACATTTGGATTATGAATTCATAAGAAATTAAGAGATGTATGCAGATATTTTATTCGTGCGTAGGAAAGTAGATCGTAATAACTGTCACTTAATCAAAGAGACAGAAAGACTGATAGTTTACCAGTGTCCTATGGCAAGCTTTTTAGAACAGAATAACATAGAAAAAATAGCGTACAAAAATAACAAACAAAAAAAAACAATGTAAGTGAAGAGTGAATGAAAACAAAATTGAATAAGCGAAAATTGAGAAAATTTTATCTATGCTTAATATATTTAATTCGATGATGATTATGTAATATAGCAATACCACTTACAAGTCGCTATACGATACGTTAGCACGTAGGTTACATGTTATTCACGAAAATAGTGAATATTTCAAATAAAGCGTGACTGCCGGGAGATATACATCTTCACGCTCTATCTCCGCGAGTTCCGTCGTATAAGGTATATCATATTCACGCATGCATGCATCATGGTTAGTACGTCGTAGCTGTCAGACATTGGCGTGGTGTACCTAACGTAAGCCGAGACGTCTTCAACTTGATTACCTTAACGATATCACGACGGCGACGTTATCTAATAAACTAATGCAATATAACAATAGAAAGACGTCGAAAATGATCCGTACAGCAAATAGAGTCTGTCGCGAAATTTCATAAACTTGTGACTTTTTAAACCACTTATTTCTTCGACCCGCGATTTCAAAGCCCTGCGAGAGAGAGGAAGAGGAAGGAACATAATACGCGTTTGTTTTCTCACGATCGATTGTAACTTTTTGGTTTCGAAAAACTGGTATTGAGCAAACATTTTCGAGAGTCATACGAATGGCGATTATCGCTTTTAAGCGATCTGTGATATATCGCAGTTTGTCCCGCGGCGCATTGAAAAACCGTAAAAGTGAGCATTACTCACCGGGCAACGTCGGCAATTTTCGTGCGATCGCGTACAGTGCCAACTTGAGGATAATAAAACACAAATTGCACAGGTGATTCCAGGTGACCGCAGGCGAACACGTGGCGCATTCGCTAGCATTCGTGGAAACGGTCGGTGCGGCGCGGCGCCGAGAGCGACGATAACTAGGAGGAAGGAGGATTTTCGGCGTCGCTCGTGACCGCGGCCGCGTTTATCGCCCACGAACGGCCACGGTCGGCTTTCTTTTTTGGCGAGCCACGCGAGAGAGAGAGAAAGAAAGGGACGGCCAACCGCACCGCAGCATCGTCTGCGCCCAACATTCCGCCGTACTCCACCCTCGCGTGCCACCCGAACCTCCCCCCTTACAAAGAACGCTATTAAATCATATCAAGTTCAGCCGGCAATTATTTAGGTATTAGCACTCTTTCCCTTCTCATGCATTCGCGTTCCACGCGGCTGCTGCTGCAATCGGGCACCCGCGCTTCATCGGGCTAAAGATTTTTTGCCCGCCACGTCGCGCCGCGTCGGCCGCGATGTGATGCGTTTTCGCTCAATGAAATTCCGCAATAGTCTCTCGTTAAAGGTCGCCGCATCTCGCTGGTCTAGCTGTTGCGCCTGTTACACTGAGAGAAAAAATTGTAGTGGTAACAACTATAAAGGGACAACCATACAATTTTTGTTAATATAATTATAATATATAGTTAAGTGAACTATATTATAGTTATTGCAACTAAGATTATGGTTAAGAAAACTAATAAAAAATAGTTGTAATTACTTTATTATATAGTATACAACTATTTTTTATTAGTTCTCTTAACCATTAATTTAGTTGCAATAACTATAATATAGTTCACTTAACTATTTATTATAATTATATTAACAAAATTTGTATGGTTGTCCCCTTATAGTTGCCACCACTACAATTTTTTCTCTCTGTTTACGTTAAAATACATTTGGCTGATAACAATTGGCTTCGTTACGAATATCTGGATATTATTTTTAGACAGACACAATAATGATTTGTATTTCTTCTTTCCGCGCTTTATCCTTTATCATTCGTTTTTTTGATACTTTTATATGTTACCTATACTCATAATTTTTATCTTTAACACTTTACTATATTTCTCGATAAAGTATCGATAGATAAATCGCGTGATATCGAATCGTCTTGTTCGAAGGTAATTAGATAATGTCGGCCTGAGCACGATTTAATTCCGAAATTGGCGGCAGACACAGAAAGGGGATAAATAACTCGTTATTGCATTCGATAAAACGTCGCGTGACTCAAAGTCCTTAGAACGTGCAGCCGCCGCGTGCAAGCTCTTGGGCAGAGATCCCGCCGTTTCATTTCTCACAACAAAGTAACAAACGTGTGCACGATAATGAGAAGGACCGGCGTATAATGAGTCGAGATCGATTTCTTGATCAGAGATCAGACTCACAAATCGAGGAGGACCTACCTACCTACCTGTTCGTTCGTCGAAAGGACTATTGATTTGTAGAACGTGAGGTGATAGCCCTCAGAAATAATAGGGGAGAGTGGGGTAAATCGGACCTAGTTGCAGTTTTTGCTCTCTATAAAACACAAATTAAGTCCGATCGTAAAACTGAAGGTGTCGTTGAAAGATAATTTAATTCCCTTCATTTTTGCTTAAGGCCATTTTGACGTATCTTTCATCTGTGTTGAACTATAAAGGAAAATGTAAAAACGTTTTTTCCGATCCGATTAGGAACTACTGGTTCCAAATCGGACCACCCCCTGGTACAAATCAGACATTCTCATTTTTATAGATTTTTAGATAGAATTTTTTAATGTATTTTTGTTAAAATTGAGTAAAAACGAGTAATTTGGCGGTCAAGCATAAAAATTTTATTCAGAAAAGAAATTACTGACAGTTTATATTATTAGAATTGAAATTAAAAAAAACTCAATTAATCTGAGTCTGATGATTCATAATATTTTAATATTCCTTGGACCAAATCTGGTCGGCTTAATGATTTTCCCTTTTTTATATCGAGAACGGCAAGCTGAAGCACTTATATATCTATTTTGTCTAAGGTCCGATTTGGACACGGGTTCTTTTAAACTTTGGAACAAATTTTACAATAAACTACAAAAGTGATCACAAAACGCTTGATATTTTTGAATTCTACATTCTTTAATTATCTTAAATCAATTATCTTTCAAATTTTTAACACCTTTTAAATAATAATTTACAAGGATTTTCTTTTTTTAAAAAATTTTCGCACGATGACTGAAAANCGACTGAAAATACATATTCGCGTCCATTCTGTGAATGTTATGACAGAGAACTGTCAAACTGCTGTCACATGTTCGGTGTCTTATAAGGACTTTACATTATAAATGGCACACAAATCTGCTTAACCGTATTCATTTAAATTAAAAAGGTCCGATTTGGAACACGGTTCGATTTACCCCATTCTCCCCTATGTATACGTCGTTCCACTAAATATCCCTCTAACAAGCTGTAATAATCGTTTTTCGCGAACTCGAACGGCGAATATAATATCTCTTAATTAATTTGCCTCTACTCGATGTTCCTTATCTTATGCGATCAAACTTATTCATGAAACCGGCTCCTTTCGTTTTGCTCCAAACTAAATATGTGAAAATAATACTTGTACGAGGCATACAACATCACTGCTTCTTATCAATGGTTTATCACGCCAGCATCGTGCGACAGTATGTAAGTAACGCCCACATTTCTCGCAGGCGCCGTATCGATTACCGTTTCTTTCCAGCATACGCCCGCGTACATTCGACACGTCGCCGCGAACGATCCTGGCGATATTATGCCAGTGTCCCTCC